>LIEC01010197.1:0-118862 GCA_001925005.1 Drosera capensis | reverse complement strand
AAAAAAAATCTCCACCACCACCTACGAGCCGTGTCATCAGCCACTAGGAACCACCATCATCGTCCTCCCCTGAACTTTTCGGGAACCCCTCCTCATAGCCAAGGCACAATCCCACGTCTATCACCTTCGGTTTTCCCTATTTCACACAAATCCAGCATACCACCACACAGAGAACTCGTCGGAAGAACCATCAGAACGTCGGTTAGATCATCGGCATCCCCGATAGCGGTGGTGTCCTCTGTTTTCTCGAGCTTCGTGCCTCGGTTCTTGCTTTTGTCTTTCGCGTTACACTTTAAAGGGATTTGTCTCATCGGGGGTATCTTAGCCCATTCTCGATCCGTCTTGGTGCTTGACTGGGGATATTGTATTGTGGTTTGGTGTGTGGTTTGATGGTTGTGTGTAGGTGATGAGAGGTGTACCGCCTAGAGGACGAGGTTGTGACTTGGTGGCTTGGTATGTGTTAAGATGGCGGGAAAATGCATAGGTTTGGTTTGAAATGGGCGTAAAGTGGTTATGGATATTAGCGGTTATCTTATACACGGTCAAGGGACGATGATTTATGGTTATCTATAGGCCTAGAGCCCCTCGGCAGTGTTATTGTAATTCTTTGACTATAATGGTATAGCCTAAAAAGCCGGGGGTGATTTGTATAGGTTGCTTTAAAAAATTTTGAACTATTTGATTTTTTTTTTTTATTTACACCTTGTTACAAGCTTGCTAAGACAATCAAACAACTTCTTGCACGGATCAACTTTTGACTCTTCTACTGCAGTGATGTTCTTAATGTAAATTAATGAATTTCTTATCTCAAATCTTCAATCCAGTACATCCGTATGATTCCACATTGATGATGAATAGTCTTTCGGCTTACTTTTCTTCATAATCGTCAAATTTTTCTGTAATGATTGAATCTCTTTTTATAGGGCTCAATAAGTGGTGTAGATAGTTGTCGTATTGTTCCCTACAAATCTCAAGTGATATTGATCTAGTATATATATAAAACTTAAAAAAAAAAAACATTTTTTAAGAAAAATTGGCTAGCGTCATATTTGTGGCGGAGCATCCTTTACGTTAAATAACTGCTACTACTTGGCTTGTGTCGTCAATTTGGAGATGGTAAACAGATCCGAATCAGAGGTGACCCTTGGGTTCCTAATTTGCAAAACAGTCGCTTCCTTCAATCAGGAACTTCGCTCCCTGCAGAAATAAAGGTGGAGGTGCTGATCGATCCCCGGTCTCAGTCTTGAAAGGGGTGATTAATGACAGAGCATTTTAATCGAGAGGAGGCTCAAACTATCATGACCATCCTGAAATTGGCTTCATCCAGTGTGATGATTAGTGGTCTTGGGATTTGGAGACGTCGGGTTGTTTTCCTGTGAAAATTGCATGTCGTGCTACGTTCAACTTTCGGTTGGACTAAGATTTCCCTAATCCTAGTACCGATCTGCCACGAAAAAGGATTTGGAAACATGAACTTCCGCCTAAGGTTAAAACCTTATTTTGGCGTGCCAGTCAAGGATCTCTTCGGATCCGTTGTAACTTGGTGAAACGAGGTATGGTGATCGACCACCACTGCCCGCTGTGTGATTATGATCCAGAGGATGAAGTTCATGTGTTTTACAGGTTTTGATTAACCCCTTTTTTTATCAAAAAAAATTGATAAAAAAAGGGATTAATTATCAACTATTTTTTAGGAAAAATGATATTTAATTTTTTGAAGTATTGAATCGTCACATATGATTCCATCAAGTTAAAAAATGAACACTTAACCCTTATTATAAAAAAATCGTATTATTTTAACACGAAATCACTTTAAAATATTTTTATAAGAGAACCAACTGTATATTCTTCATTAGTTTTTTTTTTAAATTGAGTTATTTTTGCACAAAAATATAATTTATAGGAATTATTAAAAAAGATCATCGATATATTTTCAAAAGGATCATGTGTTACTGTCTTACACATGTCTAATAATTAAGAGGGGTTTTTGTGTTCTTTTCCCCTTATTCTCCACTTATAACTTACATTGAATGCATATAGAAACAATAAATGGAAAGAATTTTAAATCTACCCATCCAAAACATTCATACAATGAATCTTCCCATGTAACATTAAAACGCCAAAAGTAGAAATAAATCCCAAATCAAAATCAACCTTCAAATCCAAACGGATCCTTTTTTTTTTCTTTAATTTTACTTTGTTACTACTCCACAGTTTTTTTCTCAACCCATTCAATCACAAATTACCAATTCACGTGTAGTTCGCCTCACATCACAACCAATTTTGTCCATTGCCAACATTTAAATTTTGCGAAAAAATAGTATGAAGTATTACTTTTAATATCAAAGAACCTATAAATGTGAAAAAGATTTGTTGGATCACTAGATGCAAATTAACAATTGAGATTAAAATTTTTTTTAATACTATTTAATATGAGAAAATTCAGTTTTCAATCTTAATTGTTGATTTTCAAGTTCAATGTTGGTTGACACATCTAAGATTAAGTTGAATCTGGACTAATTAATATATGTATAATCATCAATTTGACTCAAATCTCAAAATGCATCTTATTTTATATTTTTATCTTGATTAATGATTTTAAGTATATGCATCATAATGTGAATATGTCACGCTCCCTTCATTTCGAATAAATAACGAAAGATTGATTTGACACGATTATTAATATATATGTTGATTTTGTTAGTT
This sequence comes from Drosera capensis, assembly GCA_001925005.1. NCBI lineage: Eukaryota > Viridiplantae > Streptophyta > Magnoliopsida > Caryophyllales > Droseraceae > Drosera > Drosera capensis. The sequence goes on along the minus strand of LIEC01010197.1, from coordinate 116,156 downwards.
TTGACAGTTTTATCTTTGTGAATATGAAGAAAAGAATATAAGTGAATGAAAGATAAAAATAATAATGATAAAGAATATGATATGATATAAAATAAGGTTATTTGAGATTTGTTGATACCAAATTATTCTTATTTATGAAAACGTCATAATTGATGTTAAACATAGTAATTTTTTTTAAAAATTAATATATTTGGCACTAATTCAATTCTTTTTTTTTTTTTCCTTTATAAAAAAAATTCTGTTTTTCTCTAGTTGTTAAAAAAAAAAAAAACAGACAACTGTCTCATTTCAGCTTCAGACAAGCTCACACTGTACTCAACTCACTCAAAACAAACACAAAACACCCCCAAACACACCACAACTCAATTTGGGGAAAACAAAATGTCACCATCAACCCCACCGTCGCCGGCAACCACTCCTCCTCCTCCTTCTCCGCCGCCGGAACCCAATGCCTCCACCCCTCCGCGTCCCTTCCGTCGCCGCCACCCTTCGTCTCCGCCGAGGAAGATCCGATCCCTCCGATCGATACTGGCTCGTGCGAAGCACGTTGTGATCGAGCGCGAGGACTACTCTTCGATCCTCTGCGAGAAATGCGGCGGCGGAGATCGCCCTCACGAGCTCCTCCTCTGCGACGGATGCGACGTGGGGTTCCACATGGACTGTGTTCGCCCCGTCGTGGCTAGAGTTCCGGTCGGACAGTGGCTTTGTCCGAGCTGTGTTGAGCGGCCGCCCACCAGGGTTCGAAGTAGGAAATCTCGGTCGACGCTTTCCTTTTCTCCTTATATATTCGATTGAAATGATTGAGATGATCGTTTTTCGTCGTTTCGGATTGTTTAATTGAGCTGCATTTCGAAATCGGTTAATGATTAATGTGGTTTTATATGTGTTTGATGTGTTTGTGCGTGTGATATGTGGTGAATTTGATAGGGATATCGCAGAAGAAGATTATAGACTTTTTTAGGATTCAGAAGTATAAGAATGCGAGAGAGAAATGTACTTCTCCTTCTCAAGGTACTCCTGAAGTTTTTTCTAATCTTTTTTGCTGTTGTCGGTTTTTTCCCTATTGTCCCAATCTCTCAATGAGACCTTGATTTGTTCGTATTATTGTTGTTGTTTATCTTTGGTGCGTGATTCGGGATTGTTTTTGTGGATTGCAGTGGTAGATCCTTTAGCTAAGGTTTTCTGAGTGATGCAATGCAATGTTGGTTTCCCATTTTCATACCCCTGTTCATGGTGGATTTGTTTTGATAATCCTTGTTGATCCCTTTACAACTAGCATCAAAGATAATTTTGGTTTATGAAATGAGTCATAGTCGGATCTACACGCCATTCGTTTGGTGAGGACCGAATAACTAAGAAAACGAATGGATATGTGATGACGTAATCTTGTTATGGATTCTGGATAATGATTTTTATTAGTTTATTGATTCACTACCTAGCTAATAGAAGAGGAATAATAGCATCTAGCCAAAATTCCCAAGAGAGCCGGGATGCGCTACAACATTAGATAATGTGAAGCTTTGAATTGTCGGAGCAACAACGCTACTCATGCCTATGTCAACAGAGCAAAGCCTCAGATGTAGTCTTTTTTATAGTTTATACCTGAGTTATGGTGGAAATTCTGACTATCTAGGACTTCACATTCTCATGAAAAACTCTTTGTATATATGGTCGAAGGCAATTTTTTTCCCACTGACTTGGATCAGCTGCTCAGATTCATATCTTCCGTCTATTTGGTTCTTCCCCTGGTCAACGTGCTCTTATGCGTCAAAACTAAAGACGTTGTTTGGAAGTGCCAATCAGTAAATTGGTATTCGTGTTCCACTTCTCTTCATGGCGTTGGCCTATTTAATCATTTTTTTATTGCTTTATGCTTCCATCCGAGTGTCTACATTGTCATGCTATCTGAACCATTTATTCTTTTTATGTCTATAATTGGTGTTAGAGCGCCCCGTGTTTGATTCCTGATTAAAGTGTCTTGTCATTGATCTCTACATTCTTGTCTTCAGATGTCCTTTACGCATCATATCTGGATACAAAATTAAGTATTTATACAAGCAATTATTCCTTTCTATTTGTGGCTTTTCTTTTGTTGTGATAGGGTTATTCGAATATGCTAAATTTTATTGTGTTATGGTCTCATTGTTGAGGAATGTGGTGAGTTGAGTAGTTATCTGCATCGATCGTGGAGAAATATGAGTAACTTTTATATCTGAATAATCTATAACCTACTAGCCTAGGCTTTTAGGTTAAAGATGGACTCGGTTCACATATATATGCTACTCAGGCCAGTTTGGATGTTGGGCTCTCCTTTGGACTCTTCCCATAAATCCTTAAAACTGATATCAGAGCCATTTCCGTCTAGAATCTCTATATAACAGGATGAACCTGATGGCACTATATTTATTATCACTAAAGTCACCGGTTGTTTTTCCTTTCCATTGACTTCTTTGCATCATTTTTTCCCAAGATGAAATATATTTGATCCTTGTTTTAGTCGGCCCACGACTTGTCAATAGAAATTTCTTGATAACATTTACTTTGAGATTTGATGGCTTCTTCTCCGTTTTACCTGATGATGTGAGACTTGGCCTTAGTATGTGAAGTGGAAATCAAGAGTGTCTTTTTAGTTTTAGTAGAGCATAAAGTACATGAGTATGAATGATGTGCTCAATGCATCATCATCATTCTTTAGTTGAAATGTTGTTTTGAAATACTCATAATATTGTGAGCTAGGGTAGATTCTGAGCGATGCTTTTGGAGATCAAGGTCGCGGAATATCCCGTAAAAGTAATTTTATGGAGTTAATTTTCCAATTTGTATGCTATGGGACCAACTTAGTGAGACTTCTGCTGATCGATGCTACTCAACTTTTATACTAGAACATTCAATGGAAATTTGTAATTGGAATATCAACATCTTAGTGAATGCCTCTAGGTTTCGTGGTCCAATGTATCAATTGAACCACAAACAAGTTCTTGAGAAGTGATTGCAGGTTATAGCTATTGCAGGTCCGGGTTATTATAAATTTGCTACGTGTAGGGTCAAATGTATCCCAAAAGTTTCCATTGGCTTTACCAAGTGCTTTATTGTTTGGCAACGACTCTATCCATGTTAAAATTCGAAACAGTTCTAACCTTATATATGAATCCTTTCGAATGTGACATAATAGGGTACTTGTAGCACCCTATGTGGTCAAGTTGTTGATCTTCTTTCTGGTGTTCCTATTGTAATGAAATTGCTTAGTAATTTTTAGTGCACAACCGACGATAAAGTAGATTAAGATGCGCTCATTAACTTTTACCGTATCACATCTCGACCAATATCGCATCTCTACTTATAGGAGTTTTTCCTTGTTTAGTACATTATATATTATCACTATCTATCGCTAAAACTTTCGACATTGGATTCTTCCGGGCTTATTTCATTGCTCGGTCGCTCTCCTAGGCACTTAAGATGTGAGAATGTTGAAAACAGGCTACAACTAGTTAAGATTTTATAGCAAAATATCTCCATCATATTTGGAGGATCGATTGCATTTGTTACAATTTTAAACAACTTATATTCTTAGGCATGAATTGTGTTATTAGTTGTTGATTTGTCCGATTATATCTGCTTTGATACCAAATTGAGAAACTAGTTTTAAAAAAAGAAAAATTCATGTTAAAACGGCTACATTACGATGTGAAAACTGCACTTAGTAATCGAGTTTTATTATCATTGAGATCTTGCAAGTCTACGTCAACCACACTTCAATATTGATAATAAATTGTAGCACTATGTTAAGTTTAAAGCCGATATATGTTTCTATATTGGTCTTCTTTTTCTTCATTTGATATATGTTCTTGTACTAAATTTTAATCTTGTTGGTTTTGATCGTTTCTTTTACATTGATGGTTAATATGACCGAGTACTATTAACGATCATGTAGGTTTGTTGCTTTTTTTTTTTCTTTAGTTAATTGCATTGTTTATAGAAGTGCTCAAGGGAGATACAATGATTTCTACATTTAAAAATTGGTAGTGCTTAATTATTTACATTGTAAAAAAACATTAGCGACCGTATTATTTGTAGATCAAAACTTGTAATGGTAATTTATTCGTTCAGTTAATTAGTCAAACATAAAGCAATAAAGCAATGATATATGAAGGATAAAACATGAAAGTTCCGTTTTCATCCAATGTAGTGCCTCTTTTGATTCTAATATGTGACAATACTTGTGGTTGCTCACATTTTTTCTGAACTAGTTAAATAGCGATATAGATTTCTTCGTATTTTTTCATGCAAACAACTATGAATACATTGGATGTTTCAAAAACTTTGTCTTAATGAGGGTTTTAACACTTAATAGGTATGACATTTTCATTTTGACCTATATCTCCGAACTATTTTTATCTATCCAACTTTTTTTAGTTTTTAAAAGACAAAGAAAGAATAAAATCACGGTATTTAGATGGTATGTTTCATGAAAATTTTATGAGTATTTATAGTAAAAAGATACTAGATCTTTTTGGTTACATACTTATTTATAACAATACTTTTTTGAAATTTCTTAGATTTACTACACAAGTGGAGATCTCAATTTTTAAAAGACATGTCTCAATGTATTTTAGCAGTCTTTATATATGAACATGGGTTTCGTTTACTCATCACTTATTGCGGTACATTTATTGTAAGTTTACCTATAATTTGATTCACGATGCTACATGGATGTAAATATTGTAGTAGAAGATATATAAGCTTTTTGGTGCCTTAGTTTATCTATCATTTGATTCGTACGTTTTTGTGCTTACATTAGATAACTGTGTGTTTTTTTTTTTTTTTTTTGCTTTTAGATTATGAGGTTAATATAGTTCGTTCCATAGTCAATTATTGTTTATAGCATATTGTATTGCCGTAGGACTTTCTGTAGAATCTTAGTATTGTTTCTTTATATCGAGGATTAAACAATTCACTCGCAAGGCACAATCCTTGCTCATGGAATCTACTACCTTGGACACTTACTCGCCTTTGAAGACCGTACATGATATGTTTCATTTTGTTACTACTCATGTTGACCTTTGTTTAACTTATGTATAGTTCATAGATTCTCTGTTAGTTCTTGTCCATCATTCATCACATTGTTGAGACAGTAGGCAGCTTTCACTATTGGATTGATATGCCTGCATTGTGCTTCAGAAATTAAAAAACGCCGAAGGCGGTCAATAGTCATTCATAAGAAGAGGAGAAGATTTCTACCATTCATTCCGACAGAAGATCCTGGCAGGAAGCTGGAACAGATGCGCTCTCTAGCAACTGCTTTAACAGCGTATAAGATGGAGTACAGTGATGAGCTGACATACTCACCAGACATTGCTCCAAGATCTGCAAATCAAGCTGCACTAGAAAATGGTGGCATGCAGGTAAAAATCTCCATCTATGACATTCGGTTCCCTGATCCTGCTTTCTGTCTTATATGGATTCTCTGTTGGTTAAATATGTGAATGAGTAGATAAATGCATTATGTCTGGGGAGCATGAGACTATGGGTATACATGTCTTATATCCTGAGTGGTATGCTTTATATGTGAACTATACATGTTTTTCCCATCAGAGTGTAAATCTTGTCCATAATTTTCCTCTGGTGCTTTTATGATTTCATTATTCTTCACTTGCACTTTGTGGAATTAAACATTTTTGGTATTTGTTTAGGTTCTAAGTAAAGAAGATACTGAGACAGTCAACCAGTGCAGAGCCATGTGCCGGAGAGGCGAATGCCCACCACTTTTAGTTGTTTATGATTCAAATGAAGGGTACTTTAACCTGAGCTCTGTGCACTGTTACTAGAATAAGTTGTAAATAAGCAGGTTATAGTCTGACATTACGGTGCAGTTTCACAGTTCAGGCCGACAGCCCGATCAAGGATATGACATATATTGCAGAATACTGTGGAGATGTTGATTACATTAAGAACCGGGAGCGCGATGATTGTGACTGTTTGATGACTCTTCTTCTCGCTACTGATCCTTCTCAAAGTCTAGTTGTCTGTCCTGACAAACGTGGGAATATTGCTCGATTCATCAATGGCATCAACAATCATACCCCGTAAGCACTTTCATCACGGTTTTCGTATCAATGATCTGAACTTACCTTGCTGGTCTGTTCTGGCCCTTCATGTAGTTTTTTTCATTCTGATGCAGGGAAGGGAAAAAGAAGCAGAACATCAAGTGTGTGAGGTACAATGTGGATGGTGAATGCAAGGTTTTTCTGATCGCGACTCGTGATATTGCCAAGGGAGAGAGGCTATACTATGACTATAACGGATATGAGCATGAATACCCAACTCATCACTTTGTATGACCCCTAGAGATCTTTCAACTAACATGGTCGCTGAACTTCCATTGCTAGCAGCTGGATCCGTGCAAAAGGACGAACATGAAGGCAATTGCATTTGGGAGACTAGGAGCAATCAAACTACAGTTTTGTTTTCTCATCTTTCATCTCCTTTTGGTTTAATTTCTCTTACCATTTTAATCTTCTTGGAATGACATAGCGTGCCAATCTATGGCCCAACCAGCGGTTAAAATGAAACATGAATAGCTTTTCTGAGGATGATCTTTTGCCAAACCTATTTCCGGATCACAATTTTATTTTATTTTTTTAAATGCTTCAGCCTTTATACTTGCGCTTCTTATATTGCAATTGCAATTCAAGTTGCTATTTCATTAGCTTTGTTTCCTAATTAAATATGTCCATGCATGGAATATGATGCTCACTTGACCTAAGTTTAGAGATTATAGATCTCTCATAAGGTAACCTTGTAAGTTTTAATACAGGTATTTCTTTTTCCTGCATTGCCTGCTTTTTATGGATTGATGTAGGGTTATTAGCTCATTTTTAGTCTTTACTAGTTCCACTATTTTTGTTGATACCTTAATGAGTCATTAGTCAGAATCCATATTCTGATGGATTCTCATGTCCTAGACTAAGCTTGTTAGGTGATTTCTTTACAGTGCATATGTACGTGAAGCATGAACCGTTTTGAGCTTTTTTTATCCATCTGAAGGTTTATTCAATGCATGTTTAGAGGATAAAAAATATGATTCTGTCATGTGATGACAATCGGATCTACGTCTACATTCTACGATGTCTGCTTGGGGCTTGTGCCATGGGGAGGAATCTCGACAAACTTTGGTCAACTCTGAACTCGTTTCCTTCAACCCTACTGAGTCCATATCATCCTTATTGTTGCATTTTTTTTTTCTTATTTTTGTTCCTGAACATAGATTGTGCTTATGAGGATTTCCTGGTGTTTCATGGCTATGCTTTTTCAACTCGGCTGCTGTCAACATTTCTATTGCACACGAGCTTTTCCATTCCAGTAAGCAGTTTTCCATTACAGTTTTTTAAATCCCTGTATTGCTGAAACGTTCTGTCATGGCCGCTTCTTCCGTTCAGCCATCAATCCAAAGGCTTGTTTCTGTTGTTTCTTCATTGAGTTGAGTGTGACGTATCTGAGGATATGTGTGTGAAGGAAAAATTAAAACAGATCCTTTGGTTGCAATTAATCCTTATCAAAATCAATGGACCAGACTGCACAACCTAATTCTAGGCATTTTGACGCTAATCCCACATCCTCGGCGACGCCTTCGCCTGCCACCACGACCTCCTCTCCTCCGGCGCTTACGATTGTTGTAGCGGCATCGGGATCGGAGATATATGATGCAAGTTCGATCGCTATGATGGCGAGTTAGGGCCTGGGAATTGTGTGAGGGGAGAGGGCAGTCCCTTGCAGCCGGTGATGGATGAGATAATGGGAGGAGCGAGGCAGAGATGGCGGTGGTGGTGCTGCTGACGGAGCGGAGCAAGAAGATCGATGGGTGTATTGATTTGGGATTAGCCTCGATTTTGGTTGTTTAATCTGGTCTATTGACTTGATAAGGATTAATTACAATCATGGGTTTTAATATTTAAAAAACAATAAAAGGTACCTATGTTTATTACATTTTTTAACGACGTGGGACTCAAACCAAAGGTGATTAACAAGTACATTTAATAGAAAATTAAACACAAAGAGCCACGTTTGTGAGAGCTGGGCATTTGAACCCAAGGCAGGCGCACGCGAAGTCATGTGTTTTTTGATTATCTGCGACTAAAACATATATTTTCTATGTTTTATATTATTTATAATATTATATAATATATATTATTTATTATATATTTTGATTTATTATTTTTTTTTATTTGATTTATTTTGATTCAGAAATATTATTCATTATTTATTTTGATTTATTATTTTTTATTATTAGATTTATTTTGATTTAAGATTGTAGTATGTAATTTAAATGATTCTTGATGTTTCACAATAAATTTATATAAAAAAATATTATTTGATCGTTTCGTAAATCATTTATAATATTATCAATTTTATCATTTACGTGTTATTTAATACAAATAATATGAAACAAAAATAATATATAATAATTTTTAAAACTCTAGGAGGTGGCCCCATATTGCAATTAATATTACGCTTCAACAGATTTGAGATTCATTAGCCTACCCTTTGTTATATAATTCAATGGTGGTTGAGGTGGTTAGTGATCAACTAACTAACGGAGTATCATCATTATATCGTAGACAAAATCTGTTTAATCATAAATAGTTGTTGTTCTTGTTCTTTCGATTTTTCATCATTTCATCTTTTCTTTTTATATATTATAGTTCAAAACATTCGGTATAATCATTTTACTCGTATTTGTTTTCATTGTTCAACACAAGTCAAACTAAACATGATATCATTCTGATATCACTTTGATGGGGATAAAACACAAAATAATACGGAATAATTATCTCCCCTTTGTGTTAAGTTGTTAGGAAACAAACGATGTAGAACAAAAAATAATAAAAATACAAATACATAATTTTTACATGAAAAATCCTTGATGTGAGGATTAAAAAATCAAAAAGTCGAAACCCACTTCAAAGCTCCACCATTAACGAAATAATAGGTGCACAAGATCCTTTCTGGATACCACTAGTGGCAAAAACAATCACAAGCAAAAACACCCCAAATCAACAAAACAATAACAACGAAAGGAGCGTTTACTGTTACAATAGCCGACACGTTTTTTTACTGTCACTTTTTTACAGGATAACTCAGCTTATACAATTTCAAACAATGCACCGTTATTTTCTAATCTAAGATTGAGGAGTAAGATCCGTGCTCATCAAATTTCACAACAATCTGATACCATTTCAATTTTCGTCCGCCAACTGAAAGTTGACAACTGTAACCTGAAAATTGCAACCAAATAAATCTGTCACTGAACTGTGTTGCTGGACTGATTCTATTCTTCAATTGTTGTTGCTGCGATGAAGTTAATCAAAGAACCAATTTCCCCTCTCTTTTGGCTGCATATATCCAAAAGAAAAAACCCTCATGCTTGATCAAGATGGCTGCATAAGGAATCTCATTGCCAAATCAAACCCTTGTCCCAAAAATAATCTATATTTATATTTTTTGATAAAAATTAATCCAACCAAATAAAATTAGGCCCTTCCATACCGTTAAATATGGGATTTAATAATCGGGTTTTTTTCATAAAGCAGTGAACTCGATCCAACGGATAGAGACGATTTGAGCTCATAGTTCTTTGTCTCAATGACGAGAATAAGAATGAGATTATATTCTTCTAAGACACGAGGCATGGTTTTGGTCACACACCATGACCACCTTGATTCGTGGCCGTCAAGAAAGCTTGAACCGTCGCTTACATCGTGGCATCAATTTGAATTTGGATATTTGGAGGGTTTTGGTAGTTGATCGACGAGGATCTCCCTTGACAGGGATTTGATTCAATTCATTGGTAATCATCTAGAAGATTCTTGATGTTGCTTTCAATTCCTCCGAAGCGTGCGTTCAATCTCCGAATCAAAAGGTTAAAGATCATCGTATGATTGTTTCTTAATATATAAGGGACTAATTATTGAGGGTGTCACAATTAGTACTGGGACAAATAGTCTCATAGGATTAGGTGATTTGTATAAAAAACAAACCAAATGTTATAATGTGTTTGTTTGATAGGTTAAGACATTGGATTGAATTAAGTTATCCCATTCTAAGTATTAATCCCCCTACGAGAAGACAAACACATGATAAAAAAAACCTCAAAATAAATCCCAATGGAATAAATATTTCTGGAAAAAAATCTTGAAGCTCATAATTCTGTCAATTCTATGCCCAAAAACAGCCATAAGATTCTCAAGCAGGCCCAGCCCACATCAGCCCCACACTCATCAGACCCCTCTTCTCCTCTTCATCAATGCCATCACCCAGCATCGACTAGGGTTTATCAGTCCCCATTTCAATCCCCCCTCAGTTCCCTTCTCCACTCATCAACCACAATGACGAAATTGAGGAAGCTCAATCGCCCCACTGGTCACCGCATGTCCATGTTCAGGTTCAATTCCACTCCCCCCTCTCAATGCCCTCGTCTCAACACCACAATTAAAAGTCGCCGGTGATTGATTTTGATGGTGTGTTGTGTTGTTGTTTTGTAGGACGATGGTGTCGCAGTTGGTGAAGCACGAACGAATCGAGACAACCGTGGCAAAGGTGAATAATCGGCTATATCTATGACTTCTCTTGATTGGAGTGACTTTCGTTAGCATTTGTCGTTGTGTAATATGTTGGTGTCATAGAGGGGTCGTTGTTCTTGTGTGGGAGATTGATGTATTTGATGTTTTTGTAGGCGAAGGAGATACGGAGGATGGCTGACAACATGATCCAGCTCGGGAAAGATGTGAGTTGAGTTTGTTGTTGAAGTTTCTGGCTTCGTTTTGATTGTAGCTTCTTGATGGACTCAAAACTCAGGGAATGAGTTATAGTGATGATTCAGTTTGATTTTGGTAGAGGTTTGGATTGGGAATGGGTTGTAGGCAAGGGTATTAGGACGAGTTTGGCATTATGAGTTTAGAGTTAAGTTGTTTTGTGTTGGGCCTGAGGTGATACAGGGTTTAAATTGAAATCCAAAGTTTAAACCATGACATTTTATATGGCAGATTGCCGCTTGATGCAAGCGATTGTGTTGTTGAGGACAGATCATTGAGGAAACATAAGAGGAGAAACATTGAAGATATGTTTTCTGTTAAGCATCGTTATGTCATAGTCAGCAATATGGGTGTAACCGTGTAAGTGGCCATGATTGACTGTGACAATGTCAGTCATATGAATTTAGGATTATGGAGAACTTTCCTGCTTGTGATGGGGTTGGGGAGAATTATAACAAAAAATTCCTTGTAAGTTTAGTATTAGTATGATACTGGAGCATTACGACGAGCACGGTTCGGATGTCATACCTGCTGTGTAGAATTGCGAATGGCCTATTTAGACCTGGGCACTAGAAAGATCCAATGTTCAGATTATTGCTTAGGAGTAGGAAGAATTTGAAGATTTTGTGCAGTTTTTACTGGTGAATTTCAACAGATCTTTTAAATTTTAAATGCAGGGTTCTTTGTGTGCTGCTAGACGAGCTGCTGCTTTTGTGAGAGGCGATGATGTTCTACACAAGCTTTTCACGGAACTGGCATATCGTTATAAGTAAATGTTCTCTTCTTGCTTGTCATATTTTATGTAGAATGATGAATATCATCGGAGGGTAGCTGGGAGGAATAGAGACCCCTGGTTGGGATCAGGAGTTTTTATAAACAAAATGAATGATGCTAATTTTTGTTTTCTGGTATTTCTTTTCCCTTCTTGAATTTTAACATCTGGTGGCAGAGACAGAGAAGGCGGATACACAAGGCTCCTCCGTACTCGTATACGTGTTGGTGATGCTGCACCGATGGCCTATATTGAGTAAGTTCATTTATCATCTTTTACAGAATGGTTTGAAAATTGAGGAAATTTTTTGAAACCTGTCTCGTCATTGCTGCTGCAGCATTTGTTTAAACTCTCATGCCAAGTTTGTAGTAATTCCTGTTGAAAACTAGGGCCAAAAAGTTCGAGAGAAAAGAACTTTTCTTTTTTTGATTAGCTTGCTAATGTTCTTGTCTTCCAACCTTATGAAACCTTCAGGTTTGTTGATAGAGAGCATGAACTTAGACAATCAAAACCACCTGCTCCTCAACCGCCTCCCAGAGCACCGTTGGATCCATGGACAAGGTCACGACTCACTAGGCAATTTGCTCCTCCAAAAGAGGAGAAGGTTTCCGATTCTGATATTTGACATGTTTCTTCGAGCGGCTGCAGGTAAATAATTGTCTTTCAGTCTGAACGCTAGGCCTTCATCCTGATGCAAGAAGTCATTATGCAGGAAGTTAAAAAATTGATCAATGAAGCTTGTTTTTTCCTGTTTGACTTGTGCATCTCATAGCTGAACATGCATGGGTTGATAAGGTTAATCTGTATATGCTGTTCATGCATTTACGATCTATTCGCTTCACCTATAAATGCATACTGAGCTCTCAACAGTCTCTGCAAAACTCATGTCTCATTATTCATTTTATGAATCAGTTCTTGCCTGGGTTTATGACTGCAAGTATCCCTATGTTAGAACTCTAAATTACTGTGCTCCATGATTATATCTTCCTCATGCTTTGTTCGTGATTTTTTGCATCGTTTTGAACATCTATTATCACTCGCTCCTTTTTTTTTTTTTTTGCCCTCCCTTTTAACTAAATGCTGACCAAAATTTTATGATGCAAGCGGATAGCTAGTTGTTGGTTGAGTGATCTAACAAGTATTTAAATTATCTGCATGAGAATGAGTTTCAAAGACATTTCGGTGATCTAGTAGAGGACTCCGTTTTTAAGTCCTTTGACTTGAAACCAAACTTGCTTATGGGCAGAGATAGTGGTAGGCAGTTCCTTTGCTCCATTTTTCTCTCCAATCAGTAATATACCCATCCTGAGCGATGCTTATTATCAGCACTGCAAATAGCTTTGCTCTGGAAAGAGGCATATCGTTATGATTCCATGTTTTGAATTTATCAATGGTATTGGTGTGCATGTCGGTTTTCTTTACCTTCAGGTTTCTTTGCTTATGACTTAGAGGTCTTGTATATGAGTAGAGTATAATTTTTCTGTGATACCTTCTGTCTCAAGCAACTTTGTCTAGTTATGGCAAGACAACCGGTTCCCTCTATTTCTCATCTGCGAATTATCTGCTGTTTTTGTCTGGGCAGGTAACATTGTGCCTGAAGGTGAAGCTTTCATCGGACGAGGAACTAAACAGAAAGCTTGGATCCAACATTGATAATATATTGGTGACCGTTCTTTATGTTTCCCTCCTTTTGTAGGAATGGATTCGTTGTAAATGGTGATTGGCATGCGGAGTGCTCTATGTGGGATTTTGATTTCTCTTTTTCTGATCATAAAAGGAACAAAATGATTCGAGTTTTTGAAATGATCTTGTGCTGCTTTATGTTTTGGATCTGTATTTGGATATTGTAATGTATATGTCGTAGAAAATCCGTATATTTTGAAGTATAAGGGTTGCTTTAGGTGCAGCGGGTGTGATTTTCATCGTCACCTCACTTGGAAAAAATTCGAAGCAGATTTGGGGCCCTTCTATATTCCCGGCGAGTAAGATGGGACTATCAAGGGACAAATCTGTTCTGCTCTAACCTTTGAATCAAGTTATTTTCGATAACCTAACCCTGTACCAACCAGGTGCAAAAGTAATCAAGCAAGACGAGGTGTGAAGAGTTATCAAGCAAATGTGTAGCTATCCTTGACCTTGGTGATTCAAGCTAGTTGGTTGCCGACTGCATTATGTGTCATATGCAGTGCTCAATTTGCGTAGCGTCGAGGCTTAAATTGGACAAGTTTGTCAAAGTTGGAGTAATCAGACGGTTTACTCTGATTATTCTTTTTGATGTAGGAGTATAAACCGAATACTCGAAAGAATAACAATGGAAAGAGATTGTAGATGCTGTGCTCGAGATCGTGCAGTCAAATAATGTTGTAGAAGATGATAAATGTGTAATGTAACAGAAGATGATGAATGTGATGCGTAGTATAATTAGTTTAGGTGCCTCTTCCGTTGTTGATAACTTGATCAAGGACATGTGAGAAAACATCCAATTAGTTGGTAGAAAGGGAATACAGTGGTTCTACCAAAAAGGTGATGAGGAAAAAATTATCGGCGTCACGCTTCACCAAACAAAATCAACGACCTGATATGCTACTCTTGCAACTGAGGATATGCCTTTTTCCAAGTATGGAAAGTGAGGCTTTCTTTTTAATTTTGTCTTCTGAGTTCAATTCTGATATACATCATATATTCATATATGTATATGAATAGCCCTTCGCATCTTCCTTGCAATGCATTTTGATCAGTCATCTCTCTTTTCATCTCAGCAACTCACTCTCAACTCTCAAACATATGCAAAGATCTTCCTTCGCCAAACCAAATTACCTGACATAGCTAGCTTCAGCTCGGTTTGTATACAACTACTTCATGCATATCATTCTTGATCTTTCAGTCCATACGAGGAGTTTGCTTGTCAAGAATTCGAAGGTAATAAAAGCTGACACCTGCTTCCCCTATGAAGATTATGCTTAAATAGCGGAGTGTCGAATATTTGGTAATCATGAAAGCAAAAAAATTGAACATGTGTTCTTACTATGCTTCTTGTTTGTGTTTGGCAATGGCTAATGTCAGATAAGGTAGCTTGCTGTTGTCAGGAATTATGGGGAGTTTCTCAAATCCGAATGAGGCCAGACAAAGGTCTTCTGTTTCGCTGTAAGTACCTCGGCTTCTTCAGTATCCATCTTATCATGAATTAAAAGTTGGTAGATGATCTCATGTATGTGCTTTTATCTTTGATATCCCAACACTGATAGATTTAAGCTGGTTTTTCACGTGCCGAATGAACTTGAAGATCGGTGTGTTGGTTGTTCTGCTGCATAGGTTCATCTTCAATATCAGGTTCTCGGGCTTATCCGTGTACCTGCTACACATCCAAAAGCAGTGACTACTGACTTTAATTTCCCGCAGTTCATCCATCAGTATCATTTTCTGCTTTTACTTCTTCATTTTTTCAATGTGATGAAGACAGTATCCAAACATTACGACTCCGATTTTCCAAACCAGAGTTGCTTAGACATAAAACAATACATGTGCCTTGAAATCTTTCTCATCCAGAGAGTTCAGCAGTACAACGAAAGCGATGGCAACATTTAAGCAACTCCTTGATGAATTGTGACGAAAGCAATTATCATGAACAGAAAGTTGAAATCTCGTAAATCATTGTCATCTTTTCAATCGATCTTATCATCTGTCACCTTTATGATTTGTTTTCCTTGATAGCGAAGATATATACAAAAGGAATTCAGAGAGAAGCAAAGCCAAAGATATAGAGAAGTCTTCTCAGTTAACAAACCAGAACAAGGGTGTGACGTACAAGCCATTGCTACTGCAGCTCGCTTTAACGCTCATTCTTGGTGGTATAGCATTGGCGCTGCTATACATGCCACCGGTTAGCAACCACAGATACTTCTTATCACACTCTTCCATGACGTAAATTCTCTTTTGCTTTTTATATTCTTTGCTTCCTATGTTTTTAAAATATTCTTGATGTAGAAATTTATTAGATGGAATGGATTGTAGAGTACAACTATCATCTATCTTTGCTGGTGCACTTGAAATAAGCATTTCACAGCCTATGAGTTGTTTCTAGTTTGATGCAGGGATAGACAATAAACATAGTTATCAGGTTCTCATATCCTCCTTGTGTTCTCCATGCTGCGAACATCGTACCTAAATGTGATAGCAATAAACAAATAAAAAATATTCTATGACAAGCGTCCGTGTAACCAATCATGTGTGTGGCGTAATAACTGCCGAGTTTAGGCTCCAAAAAAGAAGTTCCTGTTTTCAAGAATTGGAAACAACGCAGGCAACAAAAGCATTTGTTTCTGAATGCAGGCAAGATCCAAGATACATCTCATCCTTGAACATAAACTGGGAAGACATATCAAGAGCGATCGCTAAATTAAAGGAGAAAGAATACCATGCAGTTGGACTCCTGAACTTCAATAAGACCGAAACGAACAACTGGGAGAAAATGATTCCTCATTCAGAGATTTCATATTTGCGCTTGGACTATGCTGATGAAAATGTGAGGTGGGATACCTTATATCCTGAATGGATTGACGAGGAAGAGGAGTCGGAAGTTCCAGCATGCCCTTATTTGCCAAAGCTGGAGGCTCCCAGGAGACGGCTTGACCTTATTGCTGTGAAGCTTCCTTGTCAGAAAGCTGTCAACTGGTCAAGGGACGTGGCTCGGTTACACTTGCAACTTGCAACAGCAGGGCTCGCAGCTTCTAGGAAAGGCAGCTACCCTGTGCATTTGCTCTTTGTCACCAACTGTTTTCCTATTCCGAACCTGTTTGCTTGCAAGGAACTTGTGGTACGTGAAGGTGGTGTGTGGTTATACAAACCGCACTTGAGTACGTTGAGGGAGAAATTCAGCCTCCCCGTCGGTTCATGTGAACTAGCGCTGCCGCTTAAGGCCAATGGCAAGTTTGCTGCGTTTCAGCAATATGATTTGCTTTTTATCTGCGCTGTATCCTTCAACTTATGTAGGAAAAACTAATCTCAAACACCGCAAAGATTCTAACAGGGTATCTTCAATCACAGGGAGGCAGTACTCCGTCAATCCAAGGCGAGAGGCCTATGTGACAATCCTACACTCAGCTGATGATTATGTTTGTGGAGCTTTAGCCGCAGCGCAAAGCATCAGAATGGCAGGCTCAACAAGGGATCTCGTCATCCTAGTAGACAAGACGATCAGCTCATACCACAGGAGCGGACTCAAGGCAGCAGGATGGAAAATAAGAATCATCGAGCGGATCAGGAACCCAAAAGCCGAGAAAGACACCTACAATGAATGGAACTATAGCAAGTTCCGCCTGTGGCAGCTCACAGACTATGACAAGATCATTTTTATCGACGCAGATCTATTAATCCTGAGGAACATAGATTTCTTATTCGCCATGCCCGAGATCTCGGCCACAGGAAATAATGGCACTCTATTCAACTCTGGGGTGATGGTGATCGAACCCTCACTTTGCACGTTCCAGCTCTTGATGGACCACATCAATGAAATAGAATCCTATAATGGAGGCGATCAAGGTTACCTGAACGAGATCTTTACTTGGTGGCACAGGATCCCGGTGCGAATGAACTTCTTAAAGCATTTCTGGGAGGGAGACACGGACGAGATTAAGCAAACGAAGACGATGTTATTTGGAGCTGAGCCTCCGATCCTGTACGTGCTTCACTACCTAGGAATGAAGCCGTGGCTGTGCTTTAGGGACTACGATTGCAACTGGAACTCAGACATATTTCAGGAGTTCGCCAGTGACACGGCCCATGCTACGTGGTGGAAAGTTCACGATGCAATGCCGGAGCAGCTCCAGCAGTTTTGTATGCTAAGGTCGAAGCAAAAGGCGCTGCTTGAGTGGGATCGAAGGCAGGCTGAGAAGGGAAACTACAGCAACGGGCACTGGAAGATTAAGATTCATGATACACGGGTGAAGAAGTGTATTGATAAGCCGTGTTCCTGGTGGCGGATGCTAAGGCACTGGGGTGAGAAGAACTGGACTGACAATGAGAATCATACTCGTACTTCTCCGACAACAATCTTGACGCCTATTGTTTCCTGATGGAATCAAAAATTTGTAGCTGTGTTTACATTCGTTCACATGCAGCTGTGTGTTTTTGTAGCGGTACAGACCGTCATTTCCTCTCCTTGCCCAGTTTCTACAGGATGTTCAGAAATGGCTTGACTAGCAACTGTTTTGAAGCGGACGAACTTGAACTCTTATGTACCGGATTCGACTACCGCTGGCGCTTTCATTCATTCAACATAATCTAAACAATCCTACAGCAGAAGTTGTGGTTGCGACCTGTGAATTGTTAGAAAGATGTGACTACGGCCACGAGTTCGGATACTATTATCACATATTTGAACAATGTGTTTGACAAACATGTCTTTGACACACCTAAACATACAAAGCAACGTCGAAATTAAAATATAGCATGAAAATATATCCTGAGATGAGAGCTTAAATTTTCATAACATCAACTTGGCCTAAATCTAAAAGCGCAGACATGACATATTTTCGTTTTTAGTATGTTATCCGTGCTCAAAATATAACACTAAATTTATATGCGTAAATCACTTCTAAGTTTATTATTGAGAAATTGCAGTAAGTTGCACTTTGAAAAGACAAATTTCAATAAGTTATTAAGTTAAAACTATAAGCTTAAACGTTTATAAACACTTTCTATTTGTCGGTGAAACAGGCCTTAGCTGATCAATCCTATTACGAAAAAGTAAAGCCACACGGCTGCCGGAGATCATGAACGTGACAGCATCCTGCCACCATGAACAGCCATTCCCAGTTAGGCAATTCCACCGGGGAACGGGGTGTTTGATGATGCCTAAGTAAGGAGGGGGAGAGAGTGGTTGGGTGTGGGAGTTCGTTGTTGGTGGTGGTGGTGCGGAAGGGTATGTAGGTGATGGAGGATGATGATAGCTAGTTTGGGTTGTGGTGGATGATTAGTGTTGAGCGGTGGCAAAGGTATAATGGAGTAACTTATCGACAATTTTTTCTTATGTCTTCCAAAAGATTTGGATTTTTAACCATTAACTATATATGTGTGTATGTCTGGTTAAAATCAAAATATAATAGCAGTATATATTTTTGGATGACAACTTAAGAATTAATAGGACCACTGTTATTATGGATTCAAAAAATATCCGTAATCATCTTTTAATTTTGACGGTTAATTTTAACAAGATACAATTAAATTTATGTATGTCATGACATATATCTATTTTTTAAAAATATATATATAAATTTGGAAAAATAGAAATATGTCATAAGACACCTAAATTTAGATGTCTATAATAAAATCAATGATTAAGATTAAAAGATCATTAAAAATAATATTGTATCTTTCGTGAGATGAAAATATATATTACTTCCTCTATTCCACAACAAACAACAAAAACAATACAATAGGCACTTTGATAAAATTCCGTGGATGTTCGATCGTTTCATAATCTCTCATATGAAAGTTTATACTTTCTAATGTTTCATGATAAATTCACGTAATAATCTTCAATTGACGATTGAAGTTTAGCTCAATAAACTCTTAAATCTAACCGCTTGTATTTTTTTCATGGGATGCAGATCATCTAACACAAATCAAGTTAAAATGACATTTAACCATCGAAGTATTACGTCATGACATATGATCACATCAAGTTTAAGAATAAATACTTAACTCTTTTATCACAAAAAAATATATTAAAAATTTTATTATTTTAGTGCAAAATCACATTGAAAGGAGTTATTAGGAGGGTCAACATATAACTCCTAGTTAATTTTAAAAAATCAAATTATTTTGAAATAAAATATCATTTTAATTATTTGTTAAAGGGATTCTTTGTATAGTTTTATAGAATAATTTATGAGGGTACTTTCAAAAATTAAAAAGAAGTAGCCTCTAACTAATTTCATGATAAATTCTTTGTATTTGTTGACAATTTTGTGACCCAACAAGCATACCCCTTCTCTCAAATTATGTAGAGTACTCCCACCATTGAGAAAATAATAATGCGTCCCAAAAATAATAAAAGATGAAGATCATGTACTCATATTAATGTGAGAGTTAATTTAGAGTTAAAATTACTTATATACCCTTAATAAAAATTTTAAGTGAAAGGAAGAGAAAAGAGAAGAAAAAAGGAGAAGTGTTAACGTGATTTAATGATATGATATAATTTAAATAGTGAAGATATTTTGATATTTTTATTTAAAAAATTTATCATTTTAAAAATTATTTTATTTCTTTTGTCTCATATTATAAATTATATTTTTCTATTCGAATTATTTCAAAATATATCTAACTTATCATATGTTATAATATACTTATTAGTTTTTTTTTTATTTTCTCTTCAAACCTTTCATTTATATTCCATTATTAATAAAAAATTATTAATTTTTCATTAAATCTCAAAATTTTTTAAGTCACATATAAATCTATATATTATATTAAATCTTTTATTATATTTTAAAACGAACAAATAAAAAAAAAATTCAACTATTTTAAACGAACGATTGATAGAAAGGCAGATGCGTCTGCCTGCGAGATGAGCCCTCACCCATACGGCACACAGAATGCATCCTCGATTCCTCGTCACTATCGCACACGCTCTCCGTGACGACTCAACCCACCAACCACTCCGCCGCTCCCTCTAGGGTTCAGCTCGCTGTCTGAATCTCCCGCTGCCGCCGGCACATTCACCAGGTACCTTCCCATAGCACTAGGGTTTCTAATTTCGATTCTCGTCTGCTCCACCCAATTATGTTTCTGAATTGAATTCCAGTTCTTCTTATAGGGTTTCGAAGTTCAATTATTCTTCTGAATCCGGTTATGTCCGTGAATTGAATTCCATGACGGAATAGTGAAATCAAGAAGTCGCCCGTCGTCGCTTCAGTGTAGTAGAGAAGTTTGTTGAGATATTTTGTTATTTATAACAAAGAGATATTTGTATGAGTATGTTCTAATGTTAGCCACAAGATTAAGTATTGGAATAAACGACGAAAATTAAATTCGTCCAAGTTAGAGTCCAGTGTTTCCTACATATACGAGTCTGGAGGTAGGTGTCTTGATATTTCAAACTAGACAGCTTGATTGTTTTTCTTTGATCCGAGCTTAGTAAGGTCTACCATAGCCCCCCGTCTTGCATTCTTATAAAATGAAAAGAAATTCTGCTCTCTTCGCGCTCTTGCTACCAAGCAAAGGAGGGGACTACAAGGACCATTAGTCAGAGAACTACCAAATATTTACAAAGTTGTATTGGATCCTGTGATTTGATGGTGTTTTATTTGGGTGTTTCGTGCTTTGACGAGAGTGGTGTTGACGCTTTAATTGTTTTGAAGATGCATGAGGTGCCCTCGGTTAGACATTGTATGGAAATTGAGGGTATAGGCTTGGTAGGCGGTGAATTGTATGCTGTATTGCTAATTTTAAACAAATATTTTTCCACCGCCCCAACTCCAACTATCTAGGAAGTAGTGACAAAATCATCTCTGGTTCATAGTAACTCTGGATAGAGATTTGGCACCAAAATTGAGGTTTGTATTAGGTGGATAATGTGTCTTTCCCGTTTATTGAGGACGAGTTGGGGCTATGGATCAGACGCTTCTGTCATAGTTAAATTAGCTTTAGGTTTAATTTTTAACGGAAACATCTTTGTTTGCGTGGAAAGACGGTGTACATCATTCTCTCCCAAACCTTTTTTGGTTAATGATTCCAAACTGTATCATAATTGATTGTTATGAAACTTGAGTAACATGTTTTGTGTTGAAAATATCATATCTAAAGGTTAATACTTTTTTTAAAAAAAATTGCCATGTTTTTGCATTAGGAATTTACAAATAAAATGCCACTGCCCCTTTTAGACTGCTGGATAATTGTTTACGCATTTTATCCTTATTTTTATTTGTTGTAATGTGCTCTAGGTTGATTTATGTAGCTTATCCAAGATATTGAATTCCATACATGACTCGCGTGAAGTTAGAACACTACCACTTGGGTTTTTCTTCGAACAATGTCTGCAGCTTTTTAGAGTTTAGACGAATTATGATTCCAGGCTGTTGATTCCAACATGTTAGTTGATTCCTTATCTTCTGCCATTCACAATGACTTATAAAACAGTTAATCTCCCCTCTAATGCCGAGAAGCTTTTTCTGCAGTAACTTCTTGGGGGTGATTGCCTGGATTTTTTATCCGAGACTTGTGTATGAGTAGCAATCGGTTCCTTCGACCTTGTCTAACATTTGAAGAGAAAGTTGCATGCAAGCATGCGATTGGGTTCGTTTTGGAGAGTTTGGACTGTTCATGTAGATGTGCTGAAATGGTTAAGCCTACTTGTTTCATCTGGTATCTTTGGAGGAGGGGAAACAAAGGGAAAAAAAGTACAGGATCTCAAGACGGCAGTTGTGCTAGCATACAAAGATTCTTATTTGGAGTATCTGACACCCTATGACAGAGGAAAATAAACATTGAGGCAACATGCTTTTTATATATGGCTGATTAATGTCCAATTGACAGAGCTCATGGCTTGAGGAACTATTTCATTGAAGTTCAGAGGATGAGTTCAGAGTCGTCGTCGTCGTCGTTGTTCGTCAAGCTTATACGGCTTTATGGGATCGCCATGTCTGTGATCTATGTAATCTGTATGATGTTGAGTATCAACAAGCTGTTATCTCTGAAGGTGTCATTCAGTGCCATATCAAGCTTTCTTCGGACTCTCTAGTCAAACTTCCTCTTCTCCTCCTAGTTCCTATTGGAATCATTTACCCCATGCTCAAGCTGTGTTCGGAACGTCTGTGTCAAATGTGGCTGCGAAACTCGACATTAGTGTTCTACTTTTCAGTTTGAAAATTAGACCGGTCCCTTTTCATCACCTATGCAACCTAACTTGTTCGCAGTTCTCCTTGCGGTATATGCATCTTAGTGACGGATATTCATTGTGGATCTTCTTCATTGCCTGACAGTATGATCCTTATATTGCACATCTCCATTCTTTGTGGCATTCTATTTCAAATTCAAGGATGATTCGTCACTGCAGAAGAAATGTAAGGTGCCTTTCCACTTTTGTCAGCCTTCTTCTCTCCCAAGTGTTTCTACACTCTCATCAATGCCTCTTTCATCTTGAATAGTGAAACTGAGGTACCATAAGCTATTCTCTTTACGGAACTTGAATAGTTTTACCTCAACTTACCATTCTTTGAGTTCTATATCACTTGAAATGTTATTATTTATACGCTTTGGTTCAGGAGCCAACATCCAGTCTCTCAACATTCCTTCTAAAACTTGCTACTTTCATCCTTCCCAGCCATAGCAAGATCTAACGGCACAATGCCAAAAAAATTTTAACGATGAATATTCATTGGATTGCTCTAAGACTAACTCATAGCGATATGGGCCTTGTCTTAATACTTATCCATGACATAGACCAGTTATCACCAAGATAGACCAATTATTCCAACATTAGATGGTCCCCTCCACTGATATAGTTGATGTTGAAGTGTTCTCTTGTTTATGGAATTTAAGAACACATTCATTACCTGGGATTTTTTTTCTTATATAACTTTACCGAGGAATTTAAGGACACATTGTTTTTTCTTAAGGTAGGTTGGTGTCAGGGGTCAGGTTTGTCCTTATTAATTTGAACTGGTTATGGAAGAATTCACTAGGAACATACAGGATAAGCTACCACGATGTTCATTATCTGCTGATGATATTGTTTTGGTGGATGATAGAAAAGTTTGAGGGTTTAGCCTTAAAAGAGGTAATGATGGAAATGTGGAATGGATTTTCACTGAAAGGGGTCAGAGAAACAATGTTAGTTTACTTTTGGGAACAAAATCTCTTCTTAAAAGAGACTGCTTTAGGTATCTTGATTCAATGTTGCATTAGGATAAGTTATTGAGGATGATGACGCCCATAAAATAAAGATGATCGGTGCAATGGAATAGCATGTAAGTGGTGTCATGTGATCCTATTGTACCAGTCAAGCTAAAGGGAAATCTTTATAAGATGCGATCAATGATGTTGCATGGGTAGGAGTATCAAGAAGTTAAGTGGCAACATGTGTAAAAGACGACAATAAGATAAAAATGTTGAGATAGATGTGCGGTCTTACAAGGAAATAATGGATCTCGATGAAGTTATACAACAGAAAGTTGAGATGACATCAATAGAAGATACGATCAATAGACGTGTTAAGTGTTTGTTGAAGCGACAAGAGGGAGATGTGAAATAATGGTTTGTGTGTCAATCAAGAGAGTGAGAGGGAGACCATTTTGGATCTTGAAGGAAACTCTAAAGTATGCTGTGGGTATACCATAATATTGTGAGTAAGACATTATACAATACACAAAAGAATGATGTTGTCGGATCCATGTAATTGACGCCATGTCATAGGACTGGAGTTTTCTTCTTCCGGCTTTGGTAGATAAGTTTGCTTCTTTAGAGGCTTTTACTCCATGAATGCATGATGGAGACGTTTTCCTTCCAATTTATCCGATTTTTCGGTTGAATGCTTGAATATCCATCAGTGTGCTGTAATCTTAGGAAAGTCCTAGGCTTCATTGATTTTCTTATGGTACTGGGTGGAAGCTTGCTCTTCTTTTATGTTCGTGTTTCGTTGGAAGGTTTCATTGGGCATGAGAAGTATGTCTTTTATACTTTGTACCTTGAAGATTTATATGAGCATTTGATGACTTTCTTATGCAAGTAGTTCCTAGAAAAGCTGGAAATACTGATGAGGGGGTTCTGACGTTTATGAATAGTTGGTTTGCGGGTTCTGCTCTAGGTGATGCCTATAAGGCGCTGTATTCTGTATTTTATCTGATGTAGTTAAAAAAGATTTGGCAGTGAATATTTATTCTTGCTGATGTTTGTTTACTCCCATTAATATGATTAGCAAGGAGACCTCGAATCTTGTTGTCATTGTTCCTAGAAAATTATACTTTCAGATATTGAATTATTTAAAGAATTTGTAATGGATGAAGTTGCTCAAAGCAATCTCATGTCAGGTTCGGTTGTTAATTTATGTTTATTTTTGCCCATGCAGGCTGGATTGGTCTCGCTGTCACCTGTTGCTTGATGTGCACAAGCTGGAGTTGGTTGTTTAAGTGGTGGTATACGTCTCTTATCTACCAGTTGAGGGTGTAAACATTCATATATTTTTGCTCAGGTATGTAATTTCATGCATGATTAAACTCCAAAGTTTGAGATCAAGGTTCTAGCAATCCTCATGGTTATTTGAGTTGGTTATATCTTTGCAGGATAAAATTCTGTTAAATCCATTTCTCTTTGTCGTCTTTGTTTCTGAATTGTCTTTCGTGATCCTGTGCATGTTTTGGGGCTCTTAATTTCTGTGCATTTGCCATTGTTGATGACTTAATTCGCATCTCAGGTGGGACAGCTATACGCGTGTGTGTCTTTTAGTGTGTCTTTATACAATCACCCAGACCAGGAATAAGATGTTGGTTTCAACGCTTATGGGATTTCAAGGTTATAACTATTATGAGTTAACCGAATGCTCAGACACCATAGTATTTCTGTGCCACTTTGTTTCTTTCTTTTTGCACCACCTGCACATCACACATTCCAGCTGATATTAAAGGGCTCAGTGCACCTCTAGGTTTAGACCCACCGAAGCCCATTTCCATCCATCTCCCCACGATTTTACCTTTTCCTAAGTTGCGAGGCCAAATTTAGCGCCAAATTATCCTTATATAAAGACTATGAGAGTGAAAATGCAAAATACAGTTGACAAGAGCATCTTGCACCTTTTTATTCTCTTTCTCTACTTGAAGAATATTTTATTGTCCAACCTCGTAAGTTTCCTCATTAGTATTTCCTTTTTTGATATAATTCCTAGTTTAGTCATGGATGTGGAGAATGTGTACATATTCGTGTTTCCCTTGAAGATCCAAGGTGCATGTAGTCAACATGGAGAATCGAGGTATTTCAATGTCTTGTTCATGTTCTTGGATGTTAATGAAGTTCATTTTTCCCAAGTGGTTAATGATATGTACCTAGGAGGTATCTAAATCTTTCTTGGTGGTCACTGCATCTATAAATAGGGGTGACTTGGTGGTGACGAAGAAATGGGTGAGTGAGTCTTTTTTCCCTCTTTTTTTAATCTTCTTGATTTAGTGGGTTGTCCCCTGTTTCTAGTGGCGGTGGGTTTTTCTCCCCGTATTCGGGGTTCCCACGTAAAAATAGCATGTCTGTCTTCGATCTCTTTTTTGTGTTTTGTGTGATCAATTCTAACAAAGGGTATCAAACCATGGCCAAGGTAAAACACCCAAAGTTATCAATTGTTGGGCTCTGTTAAACGCGTTCTCTCGGAGTACTCTGTTGGATAGGCTCTGGTCAACAACCTCTGTAGAAGTAATCTATTTCACGGGCTCTGCTAGAAGTGTTGCGCTGGAAGTTTTCTATTGGAAGAGTTCTTTTGGGTTGTTCACTTGGAACTACTCTTTTAGCTGGTCTATCATAGAGGGCACAACTCATACTCTCTGGAGACAAGTGAAACTTTTATATCTTCTCTAGGTTAGATTTAAGCGTTTCTATGCTGCACTATTGTGATTGAGTAGAAGTAAAGGCTGAAGAGGGGAAAATTAAAATTGAGAAACTGCATGGGTTGAACTTTGGATTTCGGAAAAATGCAAATGACTGACTACCAGTATCAGAAAAAACTTGTATTTGTGGTTGAGAGGAAAAGAGAATAAACCTGATGACATGGAATGCAAGGAAATGGAGGTCCTAGATCAAAATGTCCTAATGCCGATCCATCTTTCCCTATCTTCATCTGTAACATTCAATATTTCTGAGGAAAAGACCATATGTAATGAGGGCTCTAACCTGATTGTATGAGAAGGCTTCTGCTTCAAACAAAGACTTTCTATCAAAAGGCTATTTCATATGAAGAAAACAGATAGAAAATTGATTATAGAGCATCTCAATGAGTTTAACACTGTGTCAAGTCAACTGGAATCTGTTGGAATTATGTTTGCTTATGAAGTGTTTACTAGCAGACTTATGAAGTCAGCCGGAAAGTTAGGACGACTTGGCAATGGTTATGAGTAACTTGTCAGGGTCAATTACTCTGAAATAGGAGGATGTTGTCGTTCTTTTGGTGAACAAAGACACACAGAGAAAGAATGCTTTCCATCAGAACCTTCACAGGCATGCTAAATGTAGAAGAGCACGGTCGATCTTTGAGAAAAAGTAACTAGGGAAAAAGAATATCACTATCCCATGGAAGAAGCAAGTCAAGGGTTCAGTCGGTTGGAACTGCAATTAGACAGACATTTGAGACGGCATGGCACCAAAGACAATTCGTTATTTGATTCTTGGTTGTGGACTCTTAACATGTCTTTTCATGCTACTTCCAATAGAAGTGTGAATTATGTACAGGGAAATCTCAGTAAGGTGTACTTGGATGATGAACCCTATGATTGTTGGAAAAAGATATGCATAGATCCGGGCAACCAGTGGAATAGAATTGAAGTTGAAGCAAGTTAGGCATGCGCCTAACCTCATGAAGAACTTGACCTCGGTGAGTCACTTATCAGGCTACATCAGGAAGATTGGTAACGATCATTGCAACATCATAAAAAGAGCTCTGATGATTGATGGAGGCAACAGAGAGGGAACCCTCTATGTGACAAGCAGCAGAAATAACTCCGATGTTGCAACCTCAAAACCCTATAGTAATGTGACATTAAGTGCTAGGATATTAGTGAAAAAGGCGTGAAGGTGACGGCATCCAATGGTATGCTCGATGTCGTGACATCTGTTGATTTACTGTTCTCAGAAAATTGATTTTATGGGAAGCAAAAGGACGTTTCCTTCTCAAAGGAAGCTCTGAAGGAATATTGGTGTTAATGCATGCAGATTTTTTATGGACCTTTTGAGTTATCTTCTCTTTTTGGTGTAAGTACTATGCCATTTTTGTCGATGATGCTTCAAGGAAGCTTTGGATTTACTTCTTTGAAAACAAGTCTGGCGTGTTGTTCTCAAGAAATGGAAAAATATGGTTGAGAACTAAACGAGTTTAAAGATGAAATGCTTGGGATCGAATAATGAAGTGAGTACTACAAGTTTAAAGAGTGTGATATGATTGGGATCAAACATTGGACATTTCTAGAAACTCCATAACAAAATAGCGTTGCAAAATCATGAAGAGCTTGATGTTGAAAGTTGGATCATCGAAGT
Source organism: Drosera capensis (assembly GCA_001925005.1). Taxonomy (NCBI): domain Eukaryota; kingdom Viridiplantae; phylum Streptophyta; class Magnoliopsida; order Caryophyllales; family Droseraceae; genus Drosera; species Drosera capensis. Next base: position 88,352 of record LIEC01010197.1, on the reverse strand, counting down.
TGTTCTGGGTTGAGGTAGTATACTCTAGTACATACTCGATAAATACCGGACTTTTAATGCCACTTGATACTAGATTACTAAAGGACACTTAAGAAAATATGTAAAACTCTCACATTTGTGATTTTTTTGTTGCATCTTCTATGTTCATATCAATAGCGTTGATAGATCTAAATGGGAATGCAAAGTCTAAAGTTTGCAATTTATTGGGTTATGGCATGGACAATCTTGGTTATGGACTGTGGGTTCATGAAAATCACAAGGTATTTCGAAATAGAAATGCAGTTTTCAACGAAACTGTTTTTCGTATGAGAGAACTAAAAAGACAAGACATGCTTTAGTTGAACTTTATGATTCATTCTTCTACTTTGTTTATCTTAGATGTATGAAATTTTGACACAGTGGGGGGTTTGTCACGTAAACTAAGATTGTGTCACAGAATCATAAAACATCATTTTATTCAAATTTATTGTGTAATTTTAATGATGATTAGTTGATGTGTATTGATCCAATGTTAAGAATTTTTTTTTCGTAACGTCGTTATGTTGAGCAACGAAGCTTCTGAAAATGTGTTGAATTTTGGCAGTGGTAGAAGTGTTCCTTATTTTATGAGACAAGGGGAGTAAGTTGAGAAGCATGGTTCAGAACAGGATAAAATACAATTTTCAAAGAGTTCTTCGTACAGATTGAGAGGATGAAAAAGACAAGACATACTTTAATTGAACTTGATGATTCATTCTTCTACCTTGTATGTCCTAGATGTATGAAATTTTGACACAGTGAGGGGTTTGACGTTTAAACTCAGATTGTATTCTACTTAAATTTATTATGTAATATTGATGATGATTGAGTTGATGTATATTTATTCGATACTAAGATAAACTTTTCGTAACATTGTTAAGTGGAGCTACGAAGCTCTTGAAAATGTGTTGAATTTTGACAACGGTAGAAATGTTTCCTATTTTATAGGATAGAGGGAGTAAGTTGAAAAGCATGTTTCAGAACGGGATGAAAATACAAGAGCAGAATCAAGTTGGACCAAAGACACCACCACTCATAGAAGACGATGCATTGTCGATATGCAGTGATTAACATAAACTTTTTATGCAATGCATTTGCAACTTTGTTATATCGAGCTTCTCTATCATCAACTATGACCATAGGAACTTCTATCATATTAAAAATTTCGTTCCTATAAAAGTTAACCCTCATTTTTGCATCATCAGTTCTAGCTGCAAGAGTGTCAACCCATTTGGAAACATATTCAACCTAAATCAAGACTCCATGGTCCTATAAAGTCACTTCTTTAAACATCAAATATTTTACGGACTAAAATTAAGTGAAAGGTGATATAAGTTTGTTACATATTTGGTTCTTTCGACATTTTTCACAAGACTTTGAGAAAATACATGCATCATGATTTAAGATTGGTCAAAACAAATCACTTTCTAAGATCTTATACGCAGTTCTTTTAGATCCAAATTAACCATAGGATTTTAAATTATGACATGATGTAGGATTGCGAATTTCGTGATAGGACACGCGTTCTCTTTGCACATAATCAAAACAGTAGTTCTTATTTAGGTGTTTTTCGATTGCATAGAATTTAGCCATACGTAGTATTTTATTTCTTTGAGCTCTTGTTAAATCACTAGGTAATTTCTCGATTAGTGAATACTCCTTTCGTCTCACAAAAAATACAACGGTTTGACTTGGGGATTTGTCAAGATAAATTTTGAGCAACATCACCGACGATTAAACTTTTTTTAACATAAATTTGTCTTGAAACATTAGTCGTAGTAGAAATTATGTATTTTCAGATGACGATAAGTATGAGACAATCGAACATTCTTAGCTATAAGAATGAAGTTCATCAAAATGCGTGTTGTCTAGCAATTTTTTTTTTTGGAATATTGTATTATTTGTGGGACGGATGGATAAAATAACTAACTATATTTATCTATAAAGACAAAAAACTCATGCTAGACAATTAAAGACTCACTAGGAGATAATTCGAATAAAAGGGGAACTTCACCTTCGAGGAAAATTTTTTCGTCCCTTGTCTCGAATCATGGATATCAAACCTTCCGTTGCTTATAGATGTTGGTAAGCCAATGTGCTTTGTGAGGCCATATTGGTAAGGCAAAGGTGGAGTGGGAGAACGTTGCGGAGACGAGATGAAGATTTGATATATAATATTCTCTTTATCTCACATGAATTACAATATATTGATTTGACATGGTTATTATGGAAAAAAATTTGGTTTTATATTGTTTTACATTGATATCCTTATGAGTGGGTGGAGAGTGAAAAAAATAATATAAGTGAAGGTCTGATATAAAGTTAAGGTATTTTGAATTTTTTAGTATTTTAAAATTATCTAATATAAAAGTGATAATTTATGCGGGACATGTGTTTTTATTAATGTGTTGTAATTTATCGGGTATGAAAGAAGTATTTGAGTGTTGAGTTTGATATGTGTAGCTAATAGCACTAGTGTTGAGCTTCACGTAGGTGTATTTTTTTGTATCCAAAAAGGACTGAAAGGCAATTAGCAAGAAGAAACGATAATCAGCCAAATAGCTGAGCCTGTCAACCAAGTGATCACAGACTCACATTTGATTCCCTCAACTCCGCAAACCTCCTCTGATGTATTTGTCTTCCTCTCATGACTTCCAACTCCTTGATGCTAACCATCTACTTAGACATCGCCACCTCCAAGCTCTGTACCTCTATATCATAGTAGATCTGCTGCTCCAGCTTATTTTCCTGAGGTTTTCGGTGAATCGCATTGAGGGGTCTGATTTTGTATCGAGGGTGGTGACACCTGTCACTTATGCTTCAGGTTGAGAGAAGATAACTAACAACTTGAGATTTTCTGAGGATATCATTCACGGTTACAACATTCCCAAACTTCTAATGTGTACTATTCGACCACTAAATTTCAAGGCTTCGCTAGAGTATGACCATGAGTATATCATCGAAGCAGTTTGAGTTTTAGACTTCTGCCTTCTGTAATTGTCCTAGGCTTGTTCTTAGGCTCTAATGCTTTGTCCTTTTTCTTGCTCCCCAGTGGTTGGCGAAGGATTGTAATTTATGGTTGAATTCTCTGTGAAGACCATTACATTTTCTCTCCCCCCCCCCCCCCCCCCTCTCTTTTCTTCTTCCTTTTTTAGTACATTTATTAGAGTGGTTTTTTGCTCGTATGTGTCTTGCGGATCATGCATTATGTTTTCTGATGAGTGTAATTTCATTTAGGTTGCTGAAATGAGTGATATTGGCCGGAGACACAGTTCAAAATGGGACCTTCCTGAAGGTAACAAGTCACCCAAAGATCTATATGATAGTGGTCGTACCAGCAGGATGAGGAGTTCTTTTCATGATAGAGACGCACCTAGAAGGCATTTGCCAAATGGTGCCGATATCAGTGTACACTCAAGGCGAACTTCTTTGGGAAGGAAAAATTTTCAGATGGATGAGACAATCTATGGAAGTTCCTTGTCACAGGATAGAGATGGAAAACACACTGCAAGAATGTCTCCTGGTCGTGACGAATGGAGACAGCGAAATCGAAGTCGCTCCCCTAGAGATAAAATCAGGTCTCACAGGTTTGAAGTCCTCCCTTTGTATAGTGTCTTGTTTCCCAACCTTCAACAGTTGCTTCTTTTTCTGATCTCCCTTGGCCTTATTATATTCTATATGCTTGGAATCTTGATATATCCTTGAAATGGTGTAGAAGTAGCATAAGCAGAAGCAGAAGTAGGAGTCGCAGTTCGGGCAATGGATATCGTCATGAACAGATCGAGCGGAGTAGAAACAGAATCGGAGCTCCTTCTCAGTTATGCAGAGAGTTTGCTGCTGGAAGGTGCAAAAGGGGAAACCATTGTCCATTTTCTCATTCTGATCAAAGTTACGACAGGAGACATTCTGAGAGCAGTGCTGCAGATGATTTTGAGAGTGGACATAAGAATACTAGTGCGTCGAAATGTTCATCCACCTCATCAAGATATGCTCATTATGAGGCCTCTTCTGACAGAAAAGGTTCCATGGATGTTTTAGTCGAGGATGGAGACAATGATAGGAGGAGAAGGGGTAACCAACGAGGTTGGGGTGATGATAATGATACAGTCAAGGATAGAGATGATGATAGAAAGAAAAACACCACACAACCAGGTTGGAGTTACGACCGTGAGCAAGCTAGTACTGGTGAGATGATCTGCAAGTATTTTGCTGCTGGGAGATGCCGCCATGGAAAATATTGCAGAATGTCACATAACCTTCAGGAAGTTGCACATCCCAATGGAGCACTAGATGCAGCACGAGCTTCTCACCACAATTTTGATGGTGCTAACCAGGCTTGGAAAGGCGAATCATCGGATCATCCCATGCCAGATGTTTCACGATCAAAGGGTTGGCCTGAGGAAAAAAAAGAGATTTTAGATGTGACCAAACCAGGAGAGATCGCATGGATATCGAGAGATGAGGAGAAAAGGGAGAAGTTGGATAGCATGCAGCGTACTCAAGTATCACAGTTGCCTAAAAACAATATGGAAAGTGTCAGCGAGGCATGGCAGGGTGCAACATGGGCAGACAATGTTGGGGATGCTTCTCTAGCAAAAGAAGGTTGGCCAGAGGGAAAAAGTGAGAGTTCGGATGCCAGAAATCCAAGTCAGATGTCGCAGGTCCCAAATCACAACTCAGACGTAAGCAAGGTTTGGCAAGGGACAACATGGGATGATAACCTCGGTAATGTTTCACAAGAGATAGGTTGGCTGGAAAGAAAAGATGAGAATGTGGATGGGATGAAGCCAATTCAGAGATCCATGCCTGGAAGCCATTCTCAAGACATGGACTTTGTCAGTAAAGGCGACACAGTTGGTGGTGCGCCAGCAGGTGGCGAACCGGTGTCAAATGATGGAAAACTGCCTCATGAGTGGAAACCACAGGATACTGTCAATGAAGTCAGTGCGACTATATCAAATGGCACAGAAAATTGTTTTAGTTACATGGGAAATCTTGCGTCTGGCAGCTTTGGTCAACAGGGGACTCAGATAAGCAGATTAGAATATGTCCCTCTTTCCCATACCTACGTTCACACCAGACCGCTGGAGCTCCCTCAACATCCCAGAATTGAGAAGCAATATGCCACTGCAGACTCGCAGCCAGGAGCATTTGACCAGCCTTACTCAAAGATGCCCACCACTACTGCTGATGTCTCTTCTGCGTACCCAACCGAGTATACTTATCGTAGCTCGTATACCAGTTCAAATACCTTGACAGGCATCCTCTCTGGGCAAGGCGGTGGCTATACTTCTAATGCTTCTACTATCTCAGGCTTGAATGCCGTGGGAGTGGGTCAACCTGCCGTGTCTCTGGGCCCTTCGTCTGAAAGTATTCATGTCTATCAGAATCTACTGAATCTTGGTGGTAAACTTTCTGATGTTCCTTATACCGGTGAGGGAAATTTGCCACAACATGCTCCTAGTCAGAGCCCTGTCATCCCTGAGCAGCTGCTCGCTCAACTGATAGAAAACAAGGACCTGTTTACTAAGTTGTATGCTGCACGACATGGTACATCCGGTAGTATCTCTAGTGTTCCCAACTCTACGTCCAGTGAGAAGCTGCCAGAGTCTTCTCAGGCTCAGAAGCGTTTGACTAACATGCAAGTTTCTTTGTCATATGCTGCCTCCAACTCATATGGTACGGTGGAGGGCCATTCCACCGTCCATGACTCAAATGCTTCAGTGCAGTATTTGTCCACAAGTGGCTCTCAGGCTGCCGAGAAGCAATACGATCCATTAAGTGATAGTGTTGACACGAAACTACCTAATATGGATGCCCAAGTTGGGATGAATAGCCCCATTCCTGGGACGTCAATGGTGTCAGCTCCTGGAGTTGAACCGGTTGCTTCAACTATCACTGCTACGGGAGCTGATGATGATTTGACTCAAGCACCTGCAGCATGCAAGGTTGATAAAAATGGCAGTCCAATAGTAGCAGAAGATGACCCGGTTGATAATGGACCCACGGATGAAATGGCTATAGATGCTGGTGCCGATGATGGTAAGAAGGGCAAAGATGCCAAGGGACTAAGAGCGTTCAAGTTTGCTCTTGCGGAATTCGTGAAAGAACTTCTGAAACCCACCTGGAAGGAAGGTCGCTTTAGCAAAGAGGTCTATAAGACGATAGTCAAGAAAGTGGTCGACAAAGTTTTGGATACTGTCCAAGCGGCACATATTCCTCAGACCAAAGAGAAGATCGATCATTATCTGTCACTCTCTAAGCCAAAGCTCAGCAAACTTGTACAGGTGAGACCACGACGATGTCAACTATTTGCATTTTCTCTCAAATTCAGTGTCCCCTCACCTCTGGATGAAGAATGCTGTTATGCATGTGCGTATCCTCTATATTACTACACCGGGTTTCTAGCATTTTCCTGTTGTGATTTCTCTAATTACGCACAGACCCTACACTCACCCGATCCGACCAGAAGTGACCCACCAAATGAACTTTAAAAATTAGTTGACCTTCGCTGCAATGCCACATGATACTAGATGGAATTCGTCGTTCATCTGTTATCTAAATACAGGGATCTGGTTCTCTACATGAGGGACATTCTCAAGACCCTGTTTTATTTTTGTTTCTGCAGGCATACGTGGGGAAATACCAGAAGAGCTAATTCATGACGCTAAGCAGTCTGTTTTGCTGTGCCGTGATGGTGCCTGTTTTTGGAACTTTGTACAGTAACACATCATGTTTTGTCTAGTTGAAAATTGCATTCACGTTCTCGCGTAATTTATGTAGCAGATTGATTCTCCAGTATGTACCCACCTGTTTTTGGGCATCAATTGTTACTGTTGTTGAAATAGATCTGATCCGAAGGCAGCTATCAGACCTTGTAATGTTTCTTGTATCTCATTCCACAAGCTTTCTTGTGAAGTTTGAACTTGGCTCCGATGAGGTCCTTGCCGAAGCCGGGATTGAACCAGGTTCTTTTCATCATCAGAGATCAGCTGTAACTATCTCGAGGATTGACATCAAAGTGTGGGTTGACAAGCTGTGGTTTGTTTTGTTTAAGCTGTCGGTGACTCGAGGGTTGGTGCTCGCCCAATCTTAATTTTTATTCCCAGGCTTTTTGTGGAACAACGTACTCAACAATCTAAATAGTGCATTATTGTCACTCTTCAGAGCTCCTCCTAAAAACTAGAAAATAAGATGCGATAGTGATTTCCCTATGACGTCGGTCAAAGTTAGTCTCAACATTCCGTATCTATTAAATTGTTCCGATAATTTCTGTGGAACGGAAAGAGCCGTACTACAAGGCTTTGTCAAATATGCTAGAAGACGACACAATAGGATCTAATCTAAGTGAGTAATAAAAATTGAGCTTAAAGTCAAAAGTATATTAGACAAAGCAGTAAATGTTTTGGACGGCTAAACATTGCCAATTTCCAAGGAAGAAAAGGAAACATGGGCAAAAACCAGTGGTTCCTCTTTGAGACCCATCAAGGTTTATTCTAACTTTTTTCACCATTCTTTCCTATATCAGACAGTTTCGAATATGAATCAATTTGCTGCTTAACCGTTAAAAAAAAAACTAGGATATACTTGCGCTCGCACAAAAAGGTTATTATTTGCATGGGACGACAAAGGTAAGATTGTGACGCTACTTCTATCTGTGCTTTAAGTTGGCCACCGACTTTTCATATGCACATAATTTGGTAATCATTTACGGCAAAAAAGTGAACCGAGATATGAAGATAACATTGAGGTTATACCCTTCCTTGATTCATGTAACTTGTAACAGGCCTTATAACTCTCTTTTTACACCAACAACCATAAAGAAATTTTGAAGTTCAAAGTCATGATAGATTTTATGTGGTCCAATGCTCCACGAAAACGATAGAGAGACAAGAATCATGAAATTGAGCCCAAATGTGATGGCTACTCCTCACAAGAGCTTTTGTTGCAAGGGACTGAACCTCCAAAAGCTGCTCAAACCACTGTGCTATGCACTTCGCATTATATTCATCCGTGTCCCGAATTATAAAAAACACTAATTTACTGGACAAGTTAATTTATATCTATTGACTTGTGATTTTTAACTTTAATACCCCTAAACTTTTTAGAGCTTTATTAAGGATATCGTTCTTCCTAATAACTCCACTAAAAAAGGATACTATATAATGTAAGAAAAGATGTAACGGTGAATATTATAACCAAAAAAGATATATGATATTTTTAGGGTGAAAATTTTGCCATAGATATATTTACTTTAATTTTTTTCTTTTCTTTAATTTTTATTTATTTATTTAACATTTGAAAACTTAATTGATATAGGCCCAAATGTATTGTTATATTTCTAGACGAAATATTTTCACCAAAGTTGGATATCTTGTTGTCCAACTTAAGTATCACACCACGGTGTTAAGTATAATTCAAGAGTCTCTCCTCTCATTTTTTTTACAAACAAAAAAGAAAAAAAATAGTATTTAATTCTTATGAATTTTTGATCTTTTGTATTTTGTTCCTTTCAATTTTAAAAATAAATATTTAATTTACTAAACTTCAAAAAAAAAAAAAACTTAATTTTTGTATATGATCTTTCTGAAAAATCGTCCTAAAAAACATGTACCTACTTTCATAATTGAAAGGGACAAAGACCAAAATAGGTTAAATTGAGAGAAAAGTCTGGAATAGAGCCTGAGCGCCTCAAGGAATGGCGGATGCTACGATGCCCGCATCGACCATATGAGAAACTATGTGATTGATTTTAAGTCTAGAGCTCTTCTTTGTATAAGTATAATCTTTTTTAAATTTGGGCCCTAACATACAATTGACTTGTAAAAAGTGCTCAATAAAATTTATTATACATAGAGAAAAAGTAAAAAAAAAAAAAACATACTCATATCATTATATTAAAAAATAAATAAAAATTTTGTGAGGGAAATAATTAACAATTCTGTTTTTAATTTTTTTTTAAAAAAATAAAATAAAGAAATATATTTTGCCACGAGACACTACAAAATTCCAAGAAATTTGTGACGGTGATTTCCGTCGCAAATTTCGTCACAAACAATGTTTAGCAACGGATTTACGACTTGACATAACTGTCGCAAAAGATCCAATCGTTAATTGATTTAGCGACAGAAGATTCAAAATCCATCGTAAATTAACGACGAATCTATTGTAAATTAGAGATTGCTGACAAGTTTGTCGTAGGACATTAAACAGATGCTGTTGTTGTATGAAATTCGTAACAAATTAACGACACACCTGTTTTTTATCGAAAACTCTTATTCCTGAAATGAATTTGTTTATGACAAAATCCGTCGTAAATTAACGACGAAATGGCAAAATTGGTTTTCGAAAAGAACAAAAAAACTAAATTCGAATCTCGTCTGCTATACACAAACAACTATACACCCAAAATATGATCCAATGAATGTCAAACCAACATCAAACACTAACCATACATGCAAGTTACATATCATAATTCTATTACAAAATTATATATTAATTATCGTCCAAATAACCAAAACATTCAACAAAAAGTTGTAAACATCCAGGTTAGAAGACATGAGTCTAGTAGACGCGCCAGGAGGAGACGGTAGATCACGAGAGACTGATGAGGAGGCCGATCAAGCGGGTTGTTATCGCACTGATACTGTTGCCATAACAGCTGGCAACTGCATGCTGTTAACACTGCATTACTCTCCTTCAACTCGGTAAATTCACGTGGATCAATTGAGAAGACGCGTCCTTTCTTGCACCCAGTCGCCTTGAGGTATGCGTCGCTGATCATCCCTATCACTCCAATGGCGTCATCTGTTAGGGGGTGAATAATCGATCTCTTACCTATATTTATTTTTAAAGAATATTGTTCAACATTTCAGAAAGATGAACGAAAAATAAAGAAAGGAAATAGAACTTATTAAATTTACTTGCATCCCTTTGTGAGGCATCAGAATCACCTCTACGCCTTTCTGAATCTCGTCGTGACATCTACAAGTGAAAAACAAAACAAATAGAAATTTATAATACACATCAAGAGCATAGAATGAAAGACTTGTATAAAAACACAAACAAAAACAAAGAAATTCTATGTATAGGTTTTTACTATATATCTAAAAGTCATATGTGTATGGTTTGATGTCAACATGAAACTCATAAACAAAATACGAGGAGGAAAGATGTCAACATGATACGAATCATCCGAAGTATGCAAACAGTTCACAGTTATCATGGGCAGATATTCTTGGGAAATAAGACTAATCTAGGAGAAACTAGAGCAAGCATTGGGATCTTACGACGACCTAATGCCATGAACTTTAGGGCAATAACAGCTTTATAAATAATAGCAAGGGGTGAACTTGATCAAAATAGTTGTGCCTGTCACTATGAAGTTATTGCACGTAAAAACACAAGCTATAGAATTAAGAAAAAAAAAAAAGCAATGTTAATCATCAGTAAAATCAGGGAACAATACATCCTTTGATGCCAGATGCGAATACAAAATTGTCAAATTAGCAAAATCACCAAGATATTATAAACAGATCGGTCACTACCTGATTAGCAAATCCCCAAAACAGCACTGAGATGACCACACTGGCCCACAACTCAGCCATAACATAGAACAAACAGAAACTCCATATCCTCATAATCGCAACAGGGCCAAGAAACCTCAGCCCAAGAACCGCGAGTAGCTTATCAGCGAGTGCAGTTAGGTGAAAATAATTGATCAATGGTTCCAACACAAACCCAAAAGCCCCAAAGAAGGCAATGAAGGGAACAATGACAGTATAAAACAAGGCCTTGGTGGACAAAACATCAGCCAACTTTGAATTCAACAGCATGAACCCATCAGCCATAGGCAAATTCACCCAAGTCTTCAAAAAATGGGATAATCTCAGCTATTAGATTGAAGAAATTAAAACAAATTCAAGTAAATTTAGACATTAGGTGAATTCAAGAATGAAGTCGAATACACAAGGTACCTGTAGATGAGCTGAACTCTCAGAACAAGAAACGAACCTAAATGACGCCTCCAGAGATGCATATATGCAGTGTGAATAAGATTGTGGTTCTCCATTTGAGCCGGATATTCGTGTTCCAACCAACAGTCGGTTCACTTGTAAGTTCCCATGCTAAACTTCGTGGAGACGGGAATCTCATACGATTCCTCGCATGTGCAAAACAAATCCAGCGAAGAACTGCTTTCATCGTCGCCATACTCAACATTCATGCAAACTTCAATAACATGAATGGGATTATGAAGGCGGCACGTCGCCTTCAGTGCCAACAATGTCCAGCATCCTTCTTGTGCAAATACAAAGAATACGATTAGGTACATTCACTTGATGAAAATGAGATGTACTACACCATCAGAGATATATACTCTACCAGTCAGCGAGATAGCAACTCTACCATTCAGCGAGAAAGAGATCAGAACAGCACGATGTTCCAACCTATAATTGAGACTACAATGAAAGCAAATTGCCTGGATGAGGAGAAGCAAGGAGGCTGAACAGAAAGCTTGAAAGCTATGCATTCAACTCATACTACACACCAGCTCCAAGGCATTGGCCCCTTCGCGCTATGCCACAACTAAAAACTTATGAATCACAACCGCAACATACCACCCCTTTTCTGTTTCATGTCTCTCATACCGTACAATCTGAGACATCAACGAAACCTCAATTTGTACCCAATATAACCAATTCCAATCCAAAGAAACATGCAACACCATGAAAAATCCAAGAACACAATGCCAACACCACCCGGATACAAACCTGCCATCGTATCGACAAAGAACCAAACACGACCTCAAATTTATACCTTAGAGATTAGGGTTTGATGCTGCAGGAATGCGGAATTGGTTGCGGGGTGGATGCGGGTTGCCTTCCTTCTGCCTCGTCGGAGTTCGCCTGAGCTCGATGGTGACAGAGGAGGAACGGGGGAGGATCGCGGCGACGTCGTCATCCTCTGATGGCGGAGACCGGCGAGCCGAGGCGAGGAGAGGAGAGGGGCGGCGAGGCCAGAGATCATGGACGGCGGTGCAGAGACGACGACGGCGTGTTCGGGTGTTTGTGAGCGATGGGGGAAATGAGATTTGGGTATGCTCTGTTTGCGGATAGAACAGATTTAGCGACCGAAAACTCTGTGCAGAGATTGCTTTGGAGTGCTGTTTTGCGCTCACCACAATATCTCTTGTTAAAATTTATTTGAGTTTTTGTGTTGTTAATAGGCTGTTTTTTTTAATGGAAAAAATCAACGCTAATGTCTCAAAAACTGCAACGGCTCCATCGCTACAAGGATTATAATAATTTCAAAAAATAATTACATTTTGAATTAATATATTAACAATTGAATCCATCTCTAAGTATTTTCATAATTAATTTCAACAAATACAACATGTAGGGAGGACATCGTATGACAGGATAATGCATATAATTTTATCCCTAATTTTACACAGAGAAATTATTACTTGACATTTACACCTCTAAATATTTTCATAATCCCATTAAGTACAATGTGTGAAGAGGACATCCTATGACAGGATCATGTATACGGTCTCACCTCTAGTTTTATATAAAAAGATTATTTTTTTATATTCTCATATGTCGAATCCTTTATCTCACGATTAGAAGGACGAACGACTCATCGTCAAGTATTCATTTTCATAGCACCAGAAACATAATTCCATATGTATAATATCACCTGCTTTCAACTACTTTGCTGTATATCCAGGTATGAAGCTAAAATCAATATGGTTTTTAATTGCAAAAACCAACCATGCATAGAAGAACCTAATCAAGTAATGACCCCATGCAACATATGATTTCACATAAGCTTATGTGCATACATTTATACTGGCTAAGAATATACAGTATATGAACCTTGACCAAAAACATGTAGCATAGGAGTATATTGTTTTACGTGGCACCTATCATGGACGATTGGCGATGAATCCAAAATCGAAACATACTAAAATAATTAGTATTCATTAAACAAGAAAAAAAGAAGAAGAGCGATTTGTTATCAAAGACTATACGCGATATATCTAAATGCTTCAACACATATACTTCTGATGTCACTGTTCCATTAATTCCCGGAAGATATGGAAGAAGAGCTGCACAAACAAACTGATCTTCAGCCAGCCAACTTGCAGCACATGCATATTTCATCACAAAACTATACGAAATGACATACTCCTATTCTATACCCACATTTATAAGTTCATGATCGCTAGAGATTGATCAGGTTAGGTAAGACGCCGGTGATCGTATAACAAAATAGATTAGTTACGAGTTTATTTAACTAGAACAACTGATTGACAAATTATTTGAGAGTTTCGTAATTTCATCAAGTTTAGTTATGTGGAGCGATACGCTAACCTTTTATGGTTGTGGATTATATCCTAACTGCATGATCGATGATGCCAAAAGAAAAGAAAAGAAAAGAAGCAAGTACGTATACGTGATCATCAAAGCTAGCTAGCTCTTGCAGTTATCATTATTTCATTGCCACCTTAGTCAAACCAGGTATCCTCGCAAAACTTTTGTCTTCTGATGTATACTTCCCTCATCACTCCCAATAATTACCTTCAACGCCACACCCTACTCGTATACTCATGAATTCATGTACGCAATACTTCAGTATTATTTTTCTACCTCTAAGCATCATACAATTAGTAAGTACATGGGCATCAAGTCGTCATATAATATTAATGATCTAACAATATTATGCTTTATCAATAATCATTGATTCATGAAGCAAATAATAGGATCATGATCACCTCCGTTTGTACATGGCGTTGGAAATGGCATGTCATTGAACTGCTTGTTGTTTGCAGATGATATTGTCACAGGCCAGCCTTGAAGAAGGCGTGTCATTTGTGGATGGTGGTGATCGCGGTTGGGCCGAAGGATCCGGATTTGTCGCTTCAAGAACTTGAGGTACCGGATGGCCTCTCCGAGCATGGAGGCCGTGTCCATCTTTGTACCACCGGGAACAAGCCTTTGAAGGATCCGGATCTTCTCGCTTATCCTTTCCCTCCTATGACGAGCTGCCACGCTCTGTGGATCGTCGCTTATCCTTACATTCTTCCTCTTAGGTTTACGTATGGTGGCAGGATCTATATCCACCGGTTGCATAGCTGCTATCTTGTACATCATCTCCTTCACAGCTCCAAGCTCCTCCTCCTCCTCCTCCTCTTCGTCCTCCTCTCGATCGTCGCCTCCTCTTGCTTGATCATGCCCATGTAAGGGAACTCCTTGTCCTCCTAGGTGATCTAGGAGCACTTCCTTTTGCTTTTGTGGAGATGGAATGTTATGATCATGTGCCATATCGAAGTAAGAAGTTAGCAAAGGGGAATGGATCGACGAGCTCGGCCATCCGGAGCCAACATCAAAAGGGAGATTGTTGTGTCCATGATGATCATGGAGATGGTCTTGTTGATGATCATGGTTGTGGTGATGGGCTTGTTCCATAGCCATGCCAAGGTGAATAGAGGAGCTTGTGTTAGGGATATATTTATCAAGTTGTTTTCCATGTGAAGACATGAATGAATGGGCTCTGTGGGTATGATTACATGAAAAGAGAGAGAGAGATGAGCCCTATCTCTCTATTTGTTGAACAAAGAAGAAGTTTGTTTGTGTGTCATAAAATGTCTGTCTTTTTTTGCTTGGCTGTCTTCTTTGCATAAATTTCAACACCATATTATGATCTTTCCATTTATGGGCATATGATTAGGGTTTGGCCTTTTTTGAACTTTGACACTCAAAGGCCTTTTATGGTAGTATATACAAGCAACGATACTTGTATGCAAGCTTATACCATTCCGTTTTGTTTTTCTCTTTTCAAGTTCGAACCATATCATGACACGTGTTGGTTCATCTACTCCATTCAATGCGTTTTATGATTCCAAACTCAATTCAACCACAAGACAGTATAAATCTCTCCATAATAAACAAATGTTCATCTACTCGATTGATTTCGCCTCAATGATAGATTTATGAGTCAGAGTAGTGTGATCGATGGTTTCCATGGAGAGAGATTGGCAGCAGCTATTGTCGTGGGTGGTTCATGGTGCGAGTTCTGTTAATTATGATCATCAGTTACTTGGTCGAATGATTAGAGGAACAACGAGATGAGCGATTCTATGTGATATAAGATGTGGATGGTGATGATGAAGACGAAGGGATCTGTGGGGGAGGGAGGAGGAGAGACACATGCGAGTGGATAACAATAAAATTGTATGCGATTTTTATTTTGGATAATATTTTTTTTAAAAATATATTTTATGAAAAATTTCTGTTAATTTTAAGTTGAAATTTCAAAGGTTTAATATGACATTAAAGCTCACTAGATCTCATGGCCAAACACTTCATGCGGCCAAAATTATGTGTATACGCTTCAAACGTAAAATTGACATTCCCTTAAGCGGTGCGCCGATAATACAATACTCGTAGCAGATATGCTCTCATGTCGATTTGGTATGAGGTATAATACAAATTATTAAACCATATCACGACATGCTTTTCGGACAATACAATTATGAAATATAATGTATGCCGACAAGTTCAAATGATATCGTTACGCATGCCTCGAGCCATACAAGTATGAGGTATAACCATATAAATTTTCTCGCTAACTGCCAGAATGCACTACTCGTGATAATCAATCCAGGGCTTTCTTGTTATTGGAATTAATGATTTTACAACACTAACAAATGAATCAAAGGAGAAGTTGACTGGCATATACCCCCAAATTGGATGGAGAAGTTGGTTGTGGCATTTACTCTCCAAAATTTGAGGGGGGTAAGTGTATAATTCTAAAATTCCGGGGTTTAAAGATAACGGCCTAAAAATACATGGGATAATCTATAATATTTCCAATAGTATATTATCGTTAAAAAAATATTTTAAAGAAAACTTATGGAAAAAAAACCCCAACAAATATATAAATCCGCGTTATGAATCAAACTATCTTTACATATTTCACGACTAAGTACCCCTCCATCACATGAAGATTATAATAATACGTCGTAACTGTATTATTCAATATGTATTTTGATACGTTATTTTTAAATATTGAATGATATATTAAAAAAATTGGCACAAAGTAACAATATAAAAGTTAATTTATCTAAAAAAAACATTATTTTCTTACATGGTCAAATGATGCAATCAATATGAAACGAAGATGCTCTTGAAATGAATTCCTATAAAGAGAAAAATACCATTTGGAACGTGAGAAATGACTTGGTTTTCAGGAGTAAAAGCACGGATTGGGAGGATGTTTGGGATTTGATCATTATGCAACTATGGGAGTATCCAGTTGAGTTGAATGCCTTTATACAAGGGGGAGGGTAGATTAGACGAAAGGGCGGGATTAGAAGAATAGAAAAACTGAGAGGAAGATGATGATCAAGGTGTTAGGCGTCATTATCTGGAGTTGTATTTAGCGGGTAGAGATTATTTGTTTCACGATTTTCCGGAGTTGTAGCACCAGTTTATGTGGTGTTAATCTACTGTAATACGGTTGTTATTTTGAATTATCAAAAAAAAAAAAAAAAAAGAGAGACAAAAATATGAGTAGAGACAAAATATTAAACAATCACTACAAAAAAGGAGACAATTAGTTACAGTCAAAATCCATCGTAAAACGAACGCAAAAGGTTCTCAACGAACGATTTATGACAGTTTTGGACTGTAACTAGAAGCTTAGTCAACAGAAGAAATGGTTGTTGAACAACGACAGGACGGGACGGTTGCAAATTAGCAACAGAGGATAAAATTAGAGACACAATGGTTTTTTTCATCGTTATTTTACAACAATTTCGTCGCTATTTAGCGACAATTTTTAAGTTTTCTATTGCAAATTTTATTTGATGGAGTGGCAAATTTTGTGACAATAATTGTAGCTAACTAGCGACTGAAAATCAGTATCAATAGCTAACTTGATTTTCAGGGGAAAAAAAAATAGCTGATAATGATCCTCGTCTGTTATATTAATACAACCAAACACCCCAATTATAGGTTTTGGGTTGACAATTCAACATCCAACACAAGCAAGCATCCAACATCAATGTTTTAACACAAATTAACAAGTTACGTAACATTTTCGTCCTCAAATTAACCAAAACATTCAACACAAATATACAAACATCAATCTGTAAAATGCATGATTCTATTCTGTCGCATCGGGAGGAGACGATGGCTCTCGGGGATTGTGAGGAGGCAGATCAAGCGGATTGTTACCGTACTGTATGAGTTGTTGTGATAGGCCTTCGACCAACCGAGTAAGACAATGTCGATGTCAAGGTCGCATTGTTCTCTTCAATGCAACGAATCAAATGCTTTATGTAGATGTAGATGTTCTTCTATGTGAGGATAGTCTGTCCTTAGTAGAAGATAGAGATGGTCGAGTCAAGATCATAAACACGTCCTTTCTTGCACCCTTTCGTCTGGAGGTATGATTTTGCGTGGCACTTATCTCCTCCTCGATTGGTCTCGTACCGAACTCCATTTTCGCAAACAATTAATCCATGAGTTGTTTCTTTAGTATCGAAACACTGAGCTTGTAAAAAATGATTTTTCAAGTAAGATGCTATTTGATTAAAAGGAATTTCAATTATTTAAGAAACTGAACGAAAATTTTTTGATGAGTTACAATCTATAAAATAACTAAGTTATTGCAATCTCCTTGGATCTATTATCGCACCACACCATCTCGTCCGACTCTTCAACACCCTTCTTCCTTTAACAAAACCGACTTCAACTTGTAAACATGGTCCCTTACTCGGTCGATCATCTTCCTTCTCCAATCGGTCCTCACCTGAGCAGTGATCTCGTGTCTCTAACGATACCATCACCTGTGCGCCTTCTAATGAATTAAAGGCGTCTTGCGCCTTCTAATAGGAATCTATACTCTCTTTTTCCGCCAGCTCCAGAGTAGTATTGCCTGGCCGAAAGTCTTTAATCTATGGGGAAAATGGTCCAGGGAAAACATTGGGCTAGAAGTAATTATTTGGGCCAATGCAGATCAAACATTAGTACAGCACAAAACAATAAACTTGAGAAATTTCCCTCCAGTAACATTAGTACAGCACAAAAAGTTGCCGGACGCTTGATAAAGCCCAAGTGAGAAAAGCCTTGTCGAGTGCTTAAGAGTGCAGAGTGAAAGCCATCTGGAGCGAGTCATTGCAAGTCTGCAAGCATACATGGACCAAAGCGTATAAGGACATCTAGTTCTTGGTAAGGTTTGGAAAGGAACTGCTACCTGTGGAAAGAAAATGCTGTGAACTATGTAGCCCGGAGAAGCAGCATAGTTAACTGATCTCGACGAACCAAGTTCAGCTTCGGGCGGCGATGCCTCGCAGGGTAGCCAGGCCAACGACTCCCAGTTTAAGTTTTCCTGGAATCAAAAGCAAAAGTTATGCAGCAGTAGCTACAAATCTTCATGGATGTAGGTAGAAATGACACATTGAGCAAGAATGAGTTGCACTGATTTATCAACTAACCAGCATATGAACAAATATGGTAATAGTAACCTGGAAATACAGAGATCTATTCAGTCAGTATATCGCCCATGAAAGATGGCTGATTGAAACAGTGAAAAACAATCGATATCAACCACCTTGGTTTCATGAAAAAAAAGTTCTATCCAAAGTCTTGAGGGCGAATAGCCTCAGTCAGTGCAGTCAGTGTTTCATAAATGATTCGACCCGAAGAATGCGTGAAGTCCCCTTGGTAGAACTTGTGCAGGCATCCTTCAGTAACTATCCAACTGCAACCGGGAGTCTTGATCAATCGAGATTCCTTCATGGTTGCTCTTATTCTGGAAACGCCAACATGGATTCTGAGAGAATCATATACATTGCCTAATGCAATGTAGTTGCTAGCATTTCTTGGCTCTAACACGAAAAGGTGACGAGCTGCAATTTCAGCCATTTCAGTGTGTTTATGAATCATAGAAGCAGATAACAGGGCACCCCACACACTAGCCCCTCGAGCTGATTCCGAGCTTTTGATCAACTCATAGGCTTCCTCGATATGCCCACAGCGGCCTAAGAGATCAACCAGACAAGCATAATGTTCTGTGCTCGGTTCGATGCCATATTCATCTTTCATTGAATTTAGAATCATTCGGCCTTCATCAACCAGACCTGAGTGGCTACATGCAGCTAAAATTGCTGTCATAGTCACGTGATTAGGTTTGAAGCCGTGCCCTAACATTGTATTGAAAAGAACCAATGCTTCATCACCTTTCCCATGATGTCCATAGCACGAAATCATCGTGGTCCATGTTAACAAATTCAGTTCGATCATATTCTTGAATACATTTTCCGCGCCATACACGCACCCACTTCTTGAATACATGCCTATTAACGCATTCCCAATAGCAACATCAGACTCAAATGTTGCACTCTTGATCACCTGCCCATGAACTTCTTTCCCTTTGATCAAGTTTCCCTCTCCTCCACACGCATTCATAACACTCGGGATCACCAAACTATCCATCCTCACTCCCTCCCCTAACATCGCTCTGAAAAACTCCAACGCTTCCACGAAACATCCACCTCTTCCAAGCCCCGAGATCATGGTATTCCATGCCACGACGTCCCGCCAAGGCAACCCATCGAAAACTCTCCTCGCATCCATCACTTCTCCATCCCTCAAATAAAAATCCATAACCGCACCACCCACAACAACATACCCCTCAAACCCGAACCTCACAACCCAACAATGAACACACTTCCCCAACCAAAACCATCCCGCGCCAGCGCTTGCCTTCATAGCAGAAGGCAACGTATAATGATCCGGTCTCACACCCGCCTCAACCATCTCCCCAAACATACCCAATCCATCCTCATACCTTTCCCTCTGCACGTACGCCGAAATCAAGATGTTCCAACTATGCATACTTCTCTCGGGCATTCTGTCGAACACCTTCCGTGCATCGCCCACTGCGCTGCATCTAGCGTACGCTAACAGGATATCTGTTAAAAGGGTAATGTTGGAATCGAGTGAATTGATGAATGTGATTGCGTGGGTTTGCTTTACTATGTTGATTGCACTTGATGATGTTGCTGAAATGTGCGTTCTGAGCAGTGTAGATAAAGATGAAGGGATTGGTCTCATTGGGTGGTTGATTGCAGAGAAGTGTGGTAAGGTTTAGTTTCATGTTTGAGATCGATGATGGTTTAGCTTGGAGGTCGAGTTTTGAAGGTGTTCATGGTTTGATCCTAGCAGTCTTTGATGGGTTTAAGCTTTTCTGCTGGATCTATCATTAATCAATTTGTTTTGCCAACTGGAGTTGCACGTCGAACGTCACGTTTCATTGGAAAAATTTTAATCATTAATTTGATTTATCATTTCATCATCATTATTTGGGAAAGGAGTACGATATTATAAAAAAACAAAATCGTTTAATTTAGTGAAATATTTTTTATTTATATTATTGATTTAAGTTTTTATAATATTAAATCATGTTGCTTAACAACTAGTTTAACACCGTCGATTTAAATATCGCATCACATGAACCAATTAGTAAAAGGATTTTTCTCATGTGTATCGATCTTCCTGTAAATTACTACTGGTTATACTATTGACTGTTGACGATTTTCCTCATACGTACCACCATCTTCATATTCCCCCTAGCTATGCTTTATTCATAAACATTGAATGTGATCATAATCGTCCCTCTTGATATACCCAGAGCAACATTATACTAGTTAATGTGATGTACAATACTTGTGCTTTTAGTGGACTTCAAGACTAATTTAATCTGATTCAGTCCATTAATTAACACAGTCTTCTCAGTCTTACATTCTTTAAGTATGTATTATTGCCAGGTTTTTCTATTATTCTCTTCATCTCAATTCTTCTCGTCGCATTGCTTGTTCTCTTCTCACATGGTAATGCCTCGATCTAAACTCCTTATGTTCTTTTCACTTGTTATATTGGAGCGTGCGAGCTGATTTAAATCAATAAAAAATAACATGATTACATCAAACTGCATCGTGGATCTTTCATCATATGTACTGTATCTATATAACATTAGAAAAACCACCAGTTTACAAGATCAAGATGCACGAGAAGCAAAAATGCATTACATTGCAGCCAACGTGACTGCATCAAATTCATCCCCTTTATTATCCTTGTTATATATCTTCCAAGTTCATTCATACAAATCGGTGTATGATCCTGTGAAAAACACAAAATGGTTGACGGATTTTTGGGGTTAGCTCACCCTCATGGGATCAACGTTTGCTATAATCATTGAAGCACCTGTGTCGACTGGGACATAAGGGGCGTTACCTGATGTCACACCCTCCTTTCTTCGACTTACCACCAACAATGTTCATAGCTTGCGGCATAAATAACATCTTATGTTATAAATTCATGCGAAACTTACAGTTACAATGGTTGTTTCAAAACTGTTATATCATAAAACAATCTATTTTTATTATCAGTATTAAACTTTGTTACGCAATGACAGGGTCTTCAACCGTGGTCGCAAGTTTGAGACGAGACAGGAGTCTGTCACGTGATCAAGTGGCGGCCGAGCCGGAAACTAATAAATCCCCTTTAAATTATTATCATAAGAGATCTGAAACCAATAATTCTGCAAATCATGATATGGATAAAATTGTGAGTTAGGAGACCAAATCCAAATTCTCCTTTTTGTCGAACTTGAATGGCGACTTCGTACATATGTGCGTATACTTCATTGATACAGCTTAAATGGTCACGCGTAAATGATCAACCTGTGGAGTTCCACGCTTAGAGCTTTGCTTTCTGTGAGTTAAAGTGAGACTGCAGCATTCTGCTTCGCTAGTAAAATCACAAAGCGGTCTACACAACTGCATCACCTGTCTTAGAACAGCAACTTTGAATTTATTTATTTTTTCAGTAGACGCTAACCTTCATTGCTCATCAAATGTCCATGGTTTTTCATCAGCACCAACATAGGAAAAAACCAAATACACAGTTCAATGACAGGAATAAGCAGCACACATACAAGAATATCAACCAAGATATGTATTACACTCCAAGATTTGCTTGATTGCTCGACCAAGATCAACCAAACGAATGTGATCTTTCGCCTATCAAATGAACCTTAATTTAACTCAACAGTACAAAAAGGTTTCAACTTTATTCTTATATTTAGATTCCTACTGATACAAAAATTCCCTAAGTTGCTCTCAAATTTCTTGATGTTGCGGCAAGTGTAAATTCTCTTGGCCCTGACGGATCAGGTCAGTGCAGTTCTATGACCCGTATCTAGACTGCACCGCAGATCACGGCATTCACATTCACAACAAGATGCAGCGAGCAATCTGATACCCGCATTTTGGTTCCCAATGATCTGAAAAGTATATGACTTTTCCAAGACTTGGATGTATTGACTCGGGCAAGATGACACCGAAATAGTTTTCAACAAACCTGCACAAGGAAATACTGCCTGTGAATATAGTGGCGCACTGCAACAGCAGCCAAGGAGGTTGAAGCTTCAGGCAGTGAAGAACAAAATGCAGTTTACTTGCACTAGGGGTAAGGAAAATAAACCCAAAAACCGATGTTAGCCTAACTGGGGAAAAAATCGGGCTTTACTAAATTTTCACCCCTACTGACCAAGCTAAACAAAATATGAGGAGAATTAAGTTCTCACAAAAAATAGACGGGGAATGGATAATGACAAGTCAAAATTTGATGCTTCCAAGGCATCATGTGAGAGAAGGGATTTTTTGTCCAAAAAATTTATGTGAAAGTAATGCCTTGGATGAATTAATTTTAGCTTGGCACTATCATTACCCAAAATAGACAGAAAGTTGTCCTTTTACTTTCCAAAAAATACACCTATACATTGTGGCACCCTTATAGAGAGGTCAACCGCCGACCCAGTCAAAAATAAAAAAAAAAACATGAAAAATCTGGTTCAAAAAAAAATTAAAAAATCTATTAAATTTGAGTGTTGGGATATTAAATACTTTATCAGGTTTTTGAGCATTACACCTATATGTTATTCGCATATCTAAGGCAATTTCATCAAACAGATACCAAAATCGCTCCCACAGCCCCAAATCATTGCCGCAAGCGACTCTATAGAAAGTTGACGGCAGAACAAGGCAGCTAGGAGACTCAAACTCCATGCGAAATGGATAGCAATGATTATTTCCACAATATCCATCTTCCTAAGAAAACAGACTAGCTAAGCAATTGATGGGGGTAAAAGGCAATAATTTAGTCATAAAAAGGCAAGGAAGATTCAGCGAGTAGGCAAAGACCAGTACCTCTCAGCCGGGATCAGTTGAAAAGCTGCAGCTTCAGCAATAAGATAAAGCCTTCTGATTCAGAATCACAGAAAATGGCTCGTCAACAAGAGATCCGGTTTCTCTTTTTCTTCTTCAAATGTCTGTGAGGCTTCATTTCTGATTTCCTCGAGCCTTTCCTCTCGGATACCAACCACTACCTTCTTTATATGATCACTGAGTGCTTGGGTCTGCACAAGGAATATATCAAGGAGATAATAATTTGTCAGAATCAAAGAACAAAGAAATGGACGAGGTCTTCGCGAATGACAAACTGAAAATTTCAGTGCACAATTACCTCCATTGGGTATGGGGCACCGAAAGTTGCAAACCCCACATATCCAGGATCAAATGTAACCCTCCCGGGGAGGCTAACACCATAAATTCCCCAGCTTTAACTTAGCCTTATAGATATCGCAAGAAAGAACAGGTAAAAGTTGGGCGCTAGATACAGCAGGAAGAAGGAAACAGGTAAAAGTCCTTACGAGCAACTGCCCTCACAATTGCATTGACAAAGTCTGTTTTCTTATGAAAAACCTTTCCAGAAGTAGAAGTATAACTCATGTTTGACGCTCTTTTCACAGGAGTTATGTTCGTCTGAAACACAAAACATAAAATTTACAGTCAGGCATGTGTTGGAGGCGCTGCTTTCTCCAAGTACTGGTTGAAAAAAGTGGATGAAATAAGCTCACATACCTCCACAAAAGGACGGTAAGGTACAGGGAAACAGCAAGCAAGAACAGCAACAGAAGCTTCTCTATAAGCTATTCTTACTTTCAGATCTTCTGAAGTGCTACTAATGCTATCTTCTTGTCCTGTTTCAAAGAAGCCCTTTTGCTGCATTTTGTACCATAATCCACCAAGACAACAAAATCAGAAACGAGTCATAGTCCGAAAAAATTTAAAGGACCAAGGAATCAGCTACGAACCCTCTTTATGGCCTCCTGGAGCTCTTTTATTGTAATATAGTATTTGGTCACTCCAAGTAGTCAAAATACCAGCTTCGTTTCTGCCAGAATATTCACGAGAATTAACCAAGCAGTATAATCCAGATAATTCAGGAGCAATTCTTATTATGGCTTCAAGTTACTACAGTATATTCATCAGCTCAGCTCCAGTAAACCCTTCTGTCTGTTCTGCAACTTCTTGAATAATAGCTTCCTTTTCCTCTTCGGTACGAAAAAATTTATTTCTAGCATGCAACTGTCAGACAATGTGAGATAATAAAATCAAAGCACCAAAATTATGATTTTTGAAAAGATAGAAACAATATATCTCCCTTTGTACATGAATACAACACCTTTAGGCTTCATCAAACCACAATTTTCTTTTATGCTTAAACAAATAACAAGCAACTTAATTTGCTTTTTTAGATAGAGGAACCACACAACCAAATGCTACAGCCGACTATAGAAGACTCATATAACATCAACACTCACCCACATGAAAATGGGAGTTGGAGCCTTCCAACTATGCCCACAGGTTGCACCTACTTTAATTGCATGATAAGAAAGCCACTTTACCCTTAAAAAAAAAAACACCAAGCCAATGATATTATGATAGAAAACTCACAACATCATTTGTATTCTTGACATCCGGATATAAATTGAACCAAAAAATAAAAAAATAATAGCACAATCACTCACTATTTAGAGTCCAAAAAAAGGTTAAAGTTTCGAAGTGCAACACTTGTACCTTTAGAATAGCCACTCTACCTTCTTTCGAAGGCAGGCCAACTCTTAGTATCTTGTCGAACCTCCCCTTTCTCAAGAGAGCAGGATCAAGGATATTCATTCTATTTGTTGCACCAATAACTAGAACCTGGAAAAATCATCTATGATTTCATTAATTAACTGCCCCCCAAAAGCCACATCATCCTTTCATTCGAAACTTAAATCAATCCACACCTGGTTTGTTCTAACTTGGAAACCGTCCATCTCAGTCAATAGCTGGAGAAGGCCTTTTTCCCTCTCGGCACCACCCTATCAAGAGCAATGGTTTCTGAGTAAAAGCACAAGTCGCAAATGTAGTGGCATGCTAAATGACAGTCACGTACTAACACTACTCAAAAAAGAATTTAAAAATTCAGCTTTTAACACCGGTCAAAACCGAATTGTCATCCAGGATATGTCAAGTCTGAGCTCCAGACTATACAGTGTAGGCGGTTCTTTGAGATAACCATAGAACTTCAGACAGTGCTGGAGATGCTCAAGCACATAGCAGACTGCATACCCATTATAACTTGCTGGTAAGGTATATACCGTATATCCAATGTAATTCTAGTTTTAGGACATTTAGGTATCAACATAAATACTAAAAATACGAAATAATGCTAACAGAACACTGGCCATATCCCCAGTATTCAGGTGTCTGTCATCTGCTTCATTGAACTTCTAACCCGCAAGCTATGTCTCCTTATGCAAAAGGAAGAGATTATGTTCCGCTTCTCTATTGCAGGTTGCCAACTATCAAGTAATCAAACCTGAGGGAGGGACTTTTGAGTACTGCTTCACTTGTCAGGAGAGGGATTTTTTCTGTAACTGCTTCACTTGTCATACACTTCTATTTTTTATAGCAGAGATCGAATAGATCAAGAAGTTTACATGATTTGGGAGCAATGGACCAAATGGCATCTCTTACCTTTCCGATGTCAGGTCCACCACGTTCACAACCAATAGCGTCTATCTCATCGATGAAAATGACACTGGGTGCATAAGACCTAGCATTGTCAAATAAATCCTTCACACGGGATGCTGCTACCCCAGAGAACATCTGATCAGAACTATCAGAGGTTAGCAGGAATGCAATGTGAGAAAGTATACAATGAGCAGCAAAAACCGCTAAAAGAAATTTCAGCATGAGAGCTCAGACAACATCAATGATTTGAGCTTGGTAGAAGAACTATTTTGCAACAGGATAAACGTAGCACATAAAATCACAATAATATTTTTGTTCCTCAAATAGCAACAAACGCACTTCACATTCCATTCTCCTACCAGCATTAGTAGTTTCAAAGTTCTCAATCATTGTAGATCCTCAAAGTTCCAAAAATATATAGCAGTTATAAAGAAAATCTTTAATCATGACAGAAGCATCTCCAGATCAAGCATCGTATTATTAAGGTTGACATTAAAAGTTTGATAAAAATAGGTCACAGTAAAAAAATAAATAAATAAACTAGCCTTACCTCCACAAAATCAGTGCCATTAGTAGTGAAAAATGGAAGTCCAGATTCACCAGCTATAGCTTTAGCAAGTAGTGTTTTCCCTGTCCCTGGAGGACCATGGAGTAGAACTCCTTTTGGGCAGTATATCCCCATCTTTTGGTACTCTTCCAACATCTCTACAATCTCTTGCAGGTTCTTTCTTAACGTAGTCCAGCCCACCAAAATCATCAAAGGTAACTCCAGTACGTTCCTCTGCCGCTATAAATTTTGTCCTGATGCACAGAGGGAAAAAAAAGTAAATTCCCCAAAGGCTGAAAGGTTTGAATATTTTCAAAATAAATTTCGGCCCCCATGAGTTTATGGCTAAGCATGGCTTAACCGATAGGTTCCACAGCTCCTAGATGCACAAAAGAGGGCAAGAGTAAAAATTTCGTCGGTGTGTGTTTCAATGCCTACTATGGAAAAATGTGGGAAAAGGTAGCTGCACAATACATCATCCATTAAAGACGCTTTAGAATTTTAGAGGAAGTGTTCAAGGAAGTCAAGTGTCCACGCCATTCAGCATATTTGAAGACTTAAGGAACATTATCTCTTTAGTTTTCTACATAGATATATCTTTTACCTTTCATTGTTCAAGTGCAAAGCTTACCATGCACGTATATTTCATTGTAAACATGTGAGCTCTGATTCTGTACATGATGTCAGGCAGATCAGTCACTAGTATGAACCATAATTAAATAGTGAAATTGTATCTCCTTACCGACTCTTGCCCATTGATCCTAGACGTGGATCCGTTTTCAGCTCAATTGGCTCTATTTCCTTTTCACGGAGGGGTTTCACTTTCTCCTTCTTAAAACGAATCACCTTTGTATAGATCGGCCTCGTGAAGTGATCGATGCAGAGAAACACCACAATAGCTAGAGCTAACCTCAAAGACCAGACAACTGTAACAGCCATGGTGGAGTATACCTCTCTGGGTACAGGGTTGGCATTAAGCATATCTACATTAACCACCTGCTGATGCAGCTTTTTCCAAGTTTCATTCCAACCATCAACTGGCATCCTGTCAACAACATGGCAATTATATATGATTTCCCTTGCAGAATCTTCTTTAGCTTCAATCCCCTTTGTCTTTTCTTTGTAATATGGTAGAATCACTGTCTCAAATATACCATAATATAGTATAACTCGGATAAATATCCTCAGGATTAAGAAGCCAACACAAGGCACCAACGACAACAAAGATTTATATAGTTCTTGAAAACGATAATAAACTTACAGAACATGTGTCACATGACATGCATATATTGAAAGAAGCATCGTTTGAAATCACAACCTGATGTTGCCTGACCGTAATCAGAGTACTCCATGAACTTCACATTCTTCGAGTCAAGCAGCTTCACAAAATCAATGTAATCAATCCTATGCGAATCCTCAGGATCCCACTCCGTCCCTTTCAGCTTCCCTTGCCATTGCAACAACGCCCGGCTCCACTCAGACGCCACGACCAGCTGCCTTTCCAACTGAACATTGGCCTGTCTCTCGAATTCCTCCTGCTTCTCCACCCTTTCTTTCTCTGCAGTTAACAGCTTCTGAAATGGCAAAGAGAGTCAACCAATAAATAAATAAACAAACTTTACCTAAAATCTGACACAACAAAACCGACGTCAACATCAATCAATACAATGCAAAGGCTCCCACTGAGTACGAAATTTCCAAATGCAAGATGACTTCGACGAATGGACCTATGACCCAATCCCGAAGTCTGGAATCGAGAAAAGAAAGTCGTTTCAATTTCTAAACAAACCTATGAATAAAACATTCTACGGAAGTGTCTGACTAACAGATTAAACTCATAACTTAGTTCCACAACCAGTTGCCGAGATGTGACCAATTGGACATCAAATTCCTCGATAAACATAACTACTTTGACGCGTAACCAGTCGATCCTATCTTACATTTAGTGCATCTTCTTTGTAAAAAATAGTCTCTATAAGATGCCACAATTTGTTCGCGAGCAGTAAAAAAACGACAATCCCTACAATCACTCAAACCCTCACCTCGAACACACGTTGCGACTCCTCCTTCTTCACCTTCTCCTCACCACCAGCAACACCACTAGCCCCAACCTCTACTTCCTCACTCTCCGCCCAACCCGAACCGGAACACTTCAGTGTCCATTCCCTCACATTGCTGTGCCTCGAAGAGAGGCGAAGCGATGGGACTTGAGAAAAATAGGAGACTTTGAGCATGGGTCGTCGTCGTCGTCGAGGGTGGGAGTAGGGTTTTGTGGCGGTGGCGAAGGGGTTGGAGAGGGGAGATGATGGTGATAGGCTGAGGTGTGGTGATGTGAGGTTTGTTGTTGAGGTCATTTTGTTGAGGGCATGAGAAACGGGAAGATGAGAGGATGAGGAAAGAAGTGAGTTTGCTGTTTCTGTTGCCTTCTGTTTCTTATGGGACTTGGGGTTTATTCTTTTCCTCTCTCTCTCTCTTTTGGTTAAAAAGGGGTTTGAGAAATGAGAGGTGATGACTTGATTGTTAAGGCAGATTCTTTATTTTATATATTTAAATATATATTTTATATTATTCATATACTTTTTTTATATCAATTGTGTTAAAATCTCTTTTTTTGTTTATAAATTATTTATTATATAATTTATTTAGGCATAGAAAAAATAAATGAAAGTGAGATTGATATGGGGGAGAATGTGAATAGGACCTTGTGAGAGTGTGATGGAATAAAAAACATGAATAATATGTTTCAATTATATGGATCTATTATTCATATTATACATAATAAATCATGATATACTATTGCATTTCAATTTTTCACAAATTTTGTGTAAAATAAATAATAGTCCCTTTTACATCATCTGATGTAAATGCTCTAAGCACATTGGTTTTACATTTACATTAGGTAGGTGCTTTTTGACACGAAAGTTTTTGTTAATTGTATTCATGTATGTTTTGTCCTTGGATGTTAATAATATTGGTGAAAATATGTCATAATCACCATCATAGATTAGAGTCATTGTCCAACGGGAGAGAATATTAGAGAACGTTGTGTATTCAAAGATTGATGCATGTGCTAAGAATTTCAACTGAAACGATCAGAGAGTAACTCTCTTCTTCAATTATGCATGTGTCGATGTGCAACCGTCTATAAGCATGTATCGCAACACCACATTTGCTGCAAAGAGGGGAAAACATCAACAAAAAAACAAACTCGGCTCCGGGTGAGATAACCATATAGCAAAACACATCTATTGTACGAGACATTCCAAATCGTCGACTATAGGAGAATAACATAACCTCAACATCACCATCTCAATGGAACAACGAAGGTGAATTTACAGTTCCTATTGTATGTTTATGATATACACGAACTACGCCACAGGATGACGGGAAATCGCTATACACTTAGGTTTCAGTATAAATCATCCATACAATAGAACGAGAACACGAGATCACAAAATTTCAAGGCACACAAATGCCGTCGAGAAAACATTGATTTCCAGCGAAGTACCTCTCATAAAACCAGGCATCGCAGGCTTCAGATCTCGTGGGTGAGCTGTAGTAAGAGAACGGCGCCAATTTGGTCCTACATCAAAGGCAGATAGGCCCCACCATGCCCTTTCCTCAGCACCAACGGTCCTGCATTCTCGGGAACTTTATCCAACACCTTATTACAAGAATTTATCACATCAACGAATCCGGTGGCCACAGAAGCCAGCTGAAACCGTAACCTCAGGTCTCTGGTCCGCTTAAGCAAGCATCGGAAAGACCTCCCAAGATACTTTGCCCATTCCGCAGGCAATCCTCCTCCAGACACCCAAACAGAGAACTGAGACTGATCACCCCTTGCAGCCACCTCGGCCCTGTAGAAACGTGCCAGCTCAAGAAGCATCGAAGGCCGGAGGGGAAGCACAGCTACAAACTTGGCCACAAATGCTTCTACTAGTTCTGGTTTGAGCATCTGGTTCCAAAGAACTAGTGCCCACTCACCAGGCTGATTAAGATCATATGCTTCAGCAACAATGAGGGCCTCCTGGAACTGTGACTGCTCAACCAATGCTCTTCTTGCGTTGGTTTCAGAGAGATTAAGCCACTTGATGTCAGGCATGCGGATCTGGAGGGAAACAAGAGAGGCCCGAGCACAGGCAGCACGAGTTTTGTTCCCGGCGTCAATCGAAGAATGGACTTCAGCTGCTTCGATATAAAAACGCATGGACTCCAGGAGGTCTTCATTTTGGTACTTGTCGTAACGCTGGAACCACTGCCGAGAAGCTTGCTCGGCTCTCGATTCCAGAAGGGAGGCTGTTTCATGCTTCATGTCAAAGTGGTTGTAAACCTATCAAGAAGCAAACTAACAATGAAATTAAAGTGGTATAACTTTCTGCAAGAACAATGAAATATACAAAGAAAATTTGGAAAGAATAGATCACAAAGGCCATGGTAGAAAGCTAGCGAAGTACTTACGATACCAGCAGCATCACAATTTCAAGGATAGCCTTTACAAGTACGACAAGCATACAGAGACTGCACATTAAAATTCATCCTAACACCCATTCACCAATTTAAACTCAGGAAATTGACATAGAACTTGCTTACAATATTTACATTTTCCTTGAACCTCTTCAAAGTTGATAGCATAAAAAGGGGTGACGATGAATATTTTACCCCATAAATTTTCTTATCTGGAAATGCTTTTCTTTTGATTTTGCGGAATTGGAGGTAGGATGGCGGTGGTAAAGTATCATTACCTAATACTATATCAGGGTAGTGTTGGTACTATCAACTTTAAAAAGGTAAAACCGGAATATAAGCTTTAAACCAAAAATATCCCTTGCAACATTTCTAATCGGTGATTTGATTATTAAACCGTACCCAATACCCAACGCAGGATATGTTCATAAAAAGGAAATATATGTTGCACAAACAAACCATTGCAAAGGCGTCAAGGTCGTTTGGGCTGAAATGCTTCAGTGATGTAAGAACAGCCATCCTGAATCCTCTGACAGCCTCAGCAGCATTGGTGGTCCCATCAGTAGCAGTTGAATACTTTTGAAGAAGAAGATCAAGCTGCCCATTTTCTATGAGGATCCCGAGTATAAAATTGAGAGTGTGGAAGTTTCCAACTCCCGTTATTAGACGAGCCAAACAAGAGAAATCACCCTCAGCAACATAAGCTTCAACCCTTGTTGCCGCTAGGGCAACAAGCACATCAACTCCATCAAGGCAAGCCGACGACTTGTAGAAATGGTGGGAAAGGATCAGAAGCTCAACCTTGAAAATAAAGATACAAGACAAACGAAATTCAGCTCATGTCCAATGATTAAAATTACTACTGGTATAAACCAAAGAAGAAAGTATACCAATAAAAAAATAATAGTCAGCTTAAAGCAACAGATGATCGCACAACTACTGCAGGGCATAATGATTCAAATAAGCTTGCACCCGACTTCCTAAAATCAACTGGACCAATAAATGGAAGCACTTGTCATTAACTAAATTACTGAGATCAATGATCCCCAGCGATTAATTGAATATCCATCCTCGAATTTGTTAGGTTACTTCGATAATTCCATTATCATTAAACAATTGACTGTTAGCCCAGCAGATTACAACAGAAAAATCTGATAATTATTGCTAATAGGTACCTCACACTCGCGTGGAATTTCTTGTCCTGTTATAACTAATCGCATCAAGGCATGCCCAACTTCTGGTTCTGAAGGGCAAAGCTCCGCCCACTTCAAAAAGTCCGAGAATCTCCATAGCAGGGGAGCAGGTCCTTCTTCCTTCTGGGAATCTATATATCCCCCACGATGTGCTGCCAAGAGACCCTGACAGAGAAAGAACAAGGTACGCTGTAAGTATGACTATTGTGTGCAACCTTACACGGAAGAGTTTCACAACATAAAAGTTGCATAATCAGTCCTAACCACTTAGAAAACATATTCTTGCCTATCCCACGCTTAGGCTATCATCTTGAGAGACAAAACATTGCAATAAGAAAACCCAAGATTATACTCATTGTTTTAACTTATCATATGCAACATCAAAAAGCAAAATCTGCATAATGGGATCTTTACATCTACCGGATAAAGTAGAGATGGAACGGAGAATGAGGACAAGATACCTTTAAGAAGGACTCTGCCAGAATTTTGGCAATACTTTTAGCTGGCAAGGAGTGAGTTTGTAGGAGAAGTTTAGCTTCTTCAAATGAATCTTGCGCTTTGAGAGAAAGAAGCTGTAATAATTCAGCCGGTTGCTTGTGAAATGCCTCTGAAAAGGAGATGCCCATTACATTGGCAGCCTTTACAACTGCAATTATCCTCTTGCAAAGTCCACGACCACTACCTTCTGTTAATATAGAAGATAAATTTTCCAAAATCTGCAGACATAAATAATAGATAATTCAGCTATGTGCAGAATATTAATCACATGATAACAAGAATTTGTACTCGACTTATTTAAGATAATAAAGCAGTAGGAAATCATCATCTTCATGACACGTTCATGATGAGGTAATTATCATTACCAGCTCAAGCTTATCTTCCTGATTTTATCCACCTCGAGTTCTGTTAAGATCTAAGAAGCCAAACCCATGCCTACACAATTCTCCACACTCCAGACCGACATGATATAACCACTAACCTATCACCACTAACAAAAGCATCTGGCAGCAGTATTATAAAAAACGTATTAATCGAGTATTATAAAAAACGTATTAATCAATGATTAATCGCCCGATTAATTATTTTCGAAAGTATGACGAGTAATTTTTGGAAAATCGCTCAAATTAAGCGATCAAAGGATTAAACGGTCTAGTAATCCTTATTTTTTTATCTTTGTGTAATCGACGATTAATTGTTTATTAAATATTTCTTTTTAACCTAAATAAAAACAGTCCATTAAGGAAAAAAAACATATGAAACCTAAGTAGGGAACGAAACGAAAAAATAAGAAAAGGAAAAAAAACCCTAAAATAATTTTGATGAACATGACTTTTTTCTCTCCCTAAGAATGTCTCCTGCTTGTTTCTTCTTTATCGTCATCGAGCTTTTCCTTCCAATGGATTTCTTTAAAAAGTTATCCCAAAGGAATCGCCCTTTAATATTTATTTTTATATCATATGCTTATATAAATATTTTTATTAATAATATTAAAAATCGAATAAACCGCTTAAACACACGATTAAAACGATTAAAAGATATTTGATCTTGGACTGTTCGAGTAATGAAACCATTCAGAGTGTTTGACTAGAAATGGGGGAAAGAAAAAAAGAGTAATGTTTGACTAGACATGGGGAAAGACAAGAGTTGTAATGCAACCTGCTCTGGATCTACAAGACGATCAGTAATAGGTATCTTATAAGATTGGATCACCGAGCGTAAACCCTCCTCCAATGATGCAGAGGGTATTTCCTCAACAGGAGTGGACAGTTCTGCAAGTTTTATAGCAGCATCGACAATTATGAACTCTGGAGGTACATTGCCTGGAGAGAGTTTATGCTGGAGTTGCTTCGCAGCAGCTATTTGTCCAAAGTCCAATAGAGAGAGCACAGCCCTTTCAAGCTCTCCTGGTCCAATGGTATCTTCCCATCTTGAAAATGTCGGTTCAATATTTGCACTCCCATCTTGCAATTCACTTTCAAAATTCGAAGGACTGGAACTATCCTCTGTATTGGTACTTCTGTCAGTGGCATCCATGACAGAACGTCTAGTGGAGCCATAAGCCCTTGCCCTTCTTTTTGACTTGGTACTTCCTGCTGTAGGGACTACAATAGCATCCCAGATTGGGGAAATCTTAAGCAAGTTACTATCCTTTAGATCTGCTTTCTCTGAAGTTCTCGACTTCATAGCATTAATATGATTATCCATCTTGCCTACAATATTAGCTGTCTTGTCAATGATATTCGAGTCATTTCCAGTGATTCGGTCATTAACGGAGCTCCTGAAACTGAAGTCTGTCTCACTTGTCATCTCAGCTTCAGATTCTACCGCCAAGAGCCATACTCTAGTTTCAATTTCTCGCAAGAGATGGAGTGGATATACTCTGCAAAATCAACAAGAAGCAAAAGGAATTTGTATAAAGCCAAAGGCAGCATAAGAAAAATAACTAGTTAGAAGGAGTGCTCACAGATTGGATTGGGTGATCATTCCACATAGCCACTGCATAGACAAAAGCAGCAGCTCATGCAACTCCCGAGGCGGAATATCTTTTTCTACAGCTTCAGCATGTTTCAAAAAGAATAAACCTGCCTATACAAGACGAGAACAAAATCAGGATATCAGCATAGGGTATCGACTTCAAGTCAATACAAGTTAACGATCAGAACAAGAAATAAAAAGTGCATGATGCCACCTGTAGTGCAGGGAATGAATATCGGACGAATAGAGTCTGACAATGTCCCCATAAAGCAACTCTCTCTTCAGGAACATCCCAAAGGAACTCTTTCCATTCAGCTACCATATTTTCAGCCTGAACAAGTCAATAAGGACAAAAGGGGACGCACTTCAGCACACATATCATGCAGTTTTGCCTTTGGTTTCCATAACTTGCCATATCCTAGTTTTCCTTTCCAATATCTGCTACTTGATTCCACTATGTTGCTAGGAGCATTATCAAGGCAACTTTATTTCCACCCAAACACGGATTGCACCAGAAGTAACAGAAAATTCATTTATCTATTTTCTACAAATCTTTGGCTCACCATAAACAGCCTGAATCAACGTTTACTACGGGATCCTTTATTACTATAGTACTATGCACGAAAACATCTCATGGAGAGTGGCCTGTCACAAAAAACTTGTTCTCATAGGGAGGTAAAAATCACATCAGCATCTTAATGGGTGAGACAATTATGTTGTTTGAAGAAACAATTCATACTCCCCTCATACAAATGTCAGGGACATAGAGCAGAGATGCAATGTTCGACTACATCCGAAGTGCCAAAATAATGTCACATATGAAATGGTAAACACATGGGCAGTGCAGGAATTGAACAAATAGCACATGTTGAGCAACCACCTCTACATAAAAAAGAACCTAATGCTAGAAGGCACACAAGAATATCAGTATCTTAACAAATACTCTGTTCCATAAAAATTATAACCCCTTTGACTTGGCACGGAAATTTATGTGTGTTGAATTTTATGCGAATGACTTACTTGCCTTTTTGGGTGTGTGAGAGAGGACTGGGAAAAGAAAAAGGAGGAGAAATGTTAGTGGATGTGTTGATATGATATAAAATAAAAATATGATTGTTTTGATAGTTTTGTGGGAAAAAAAATTCAAATTAGAAAGTGTTGTAATTTAATGGTACATCTCAGAAAGAAAATTGTTCTAATTTTAATGGGACAGCGAAAATACAAAGTTAGGAAATGAGGTTACTATCTCTTCATGATCCTCTCTTCTTTTCTCCCTTTGCAAATTCGTAATTGCATCAAGTTAACATGAATCGAAAAAGTAAGTAAAGGAGTGATCCTCATAAAGGAATTCCGTGAAAGTAACTGTATACCTATATTTGGCCACAGGAGAAGAGCTCTTGAGTATGAAAAGCTAACAGTTAAGCAATGAGTTCTTACCTGTGTCTCGGTGACGTGATGAACAACAGATTTCCAAGATCCACCCGTTCCCTCCAATTGCTTAGACCAATTCCGCGCTTGTTCCCAGTGTCCATTTGTTTCTAATGCGGTCAAAAGTGCAGCATCGTCATCGAGAATGTCATCACCTAAATGCAAATCATCATTGCGCAATGCTGGCTCAGCTAAGTTGATCTTCCAGTATTGTTGTCGATAATATGTAGCTGTAGATCCACCATCGCCGAAGTCAGTAGCAGCAAGAAGCTGTAATAAGCTTCTTTTTTCATATGGTGAGGGACAACTTGAGAGCATAGCGTCTGCAGCTTTAGTGGCTGTAGAAGCCACCCATGATGCATCTACCAAACCTTTTTCAGATATTGATGGTAAGAGATTGTGTTCCTCCTTGATTCTCACAGAGAATGATCCCAAATGGGCAGATGCTTCAGATAGACGCATCTGAGAAAATGCCTGCAAAAGAGAGAACATTATATAGGAAAAAGTGCTATTGCCGCACCTACATGAAAGCTTCTATATGGGACATTTCCTAGAAACCTATGAATTCAATATACATTAATTTTTGGTTTCTCGAATCAGTGATGCGCTACAATGGCCTGAAAAACAACTGAAACTGCCATCATGGGTCTGCGCTACAGAAGAGGAGCCCTATCGCACAGTCCAATATTAGAAGAAACAAGTTGTGTGCCTTAATTATGTGATGCTGTGGCTTCTTCAGTAGAAGCAAGGTAGATCCTTTATTGGTTAAGACCTAGTATCGAAGTCCAGTTTT
Source organism: Drosera capensis (assembly GCA_001925005.1). Taxonomy (NCBI): domain Eukaryota; kingdom Viridiplantae; phylum Streptophyta; class Magnoliopsida; order Caryophyllales; family Droseraceae; genus Drosera; species Drosera capensis. The sequence continues at coordinate 51,495 of LIEC01010197.1, read as the reverse complement.
CATGGCAGTAAAGATCTGAAATGTGCATTAAAGGCAAAACATTAATCTCAACAATCTTAGCTTTATAGCTGAAGTGTTTTTTTTTGGATATATTGATTCACTCAAAATAGTCTTCAATTATTTAATCTAATTTATTTTGACATTTATCACTTCAGTTCGGTCAATAAATATCTGCACATAGATATCTAACTTACAAGCAAAAAAAGTCTCTTTGGACAACAACCATAGACAAATAGCTATTTTCTAAAGTTTTCTCTCAAGCTTGATAGTAATTACCATAAGCGGAGGCAAAAATTTTCAAGAAAGAAATATATCTTATGATGAACTAGTCTTCAGGAATCTGTCTTATAATATATTTTTTTCTAAGACTTCAGGGCAAACAAGTGGAGACGACAAAAGAGAAACGTGAATGTTTAACAAGATCATGACCGATAATTGTAAGCCAACCAACCTGAAGAGCACGTATGAAAGGTAAGAGAGAACATGAGGGAAGAAACATTTCAAAAGCTCTCAGCAGGGGAAGAAATTGCTTCTGTTCACACAGCATGGCAACCAAATTCGGCAAAGAAGCCCACCATTCAATGGGCCCAGCACAATCCCTTGATTCTCTATCATGTTCAGCATCATGAGCTCCCACACAAGAGCTTTCAGGATCAAACACAGGGGAAGCAGATAAATCTGCAGGAATGGGATCCATCAGCCGTCGACGTTTTGGATTTTTGCGATTATAGTGATGTGCGATCATCCCATCACTAGTTGGCAGGGAATTTGTGGCTTCAACTGCTGCTGCTGTTCTGTTAGCAATCTGTGAAGCAACTTCATTTGCGTTAGCCAATGATGTGTCCCTGAAATGAATAGGAAGTTAGAAACAGATGCACATCTAGCTGCTCCAACTAGTGATACTGTAAACCTGTCAGTCGACATGTATACTGCAAGCATGTAATGAACATCAGCCACAAAACTTACGATCAAATAATGTAGCATCATTATGACAAATCATGCATACTTACAAGGGAGGAAGGGATTTGGGTTGCGGGTGGGGGGAGTTACAGAGACCAACATATAATATACTCCCTCCGTCCCATATTGATTGCGTCATTTTAACTGCACTTAATTGAAGAGTAATTCATCCAAGAAAATGCCTAAAACACCAAATTGTCCAGCTGACCTACATTAACCTGGGTTTCCCTCATATAAGATGAGCACTTGTCTAAATTATGGAAGAATTCCCCAAATGGCACAAAGCAATGGAGGAATTTCAATTTACCCAATGGCCCACAGCAAAAAAGTCTTGCGGAAGTTTTCGATGCCCATTACCACTTCTATTAAATATATAATTTTGTCCAAGAAAACGAAGAAGAAGAAAGAAAGTAAAAGAGAAAACGCATGAAGGACCAAGGGCAAAAAGTCAGCATCTGACTTAGAAAACATCAACTTTGCTTGCGGCAATTACCTAGCATCCGTAATCTCCAGCCAAACTGTTAAGCAAGAAAATGGGGAAACATCAGGAAAACATGACGCGATTATGGCTAAGATGGACCAGCTCAACTGCTTGGCCTTGACCAGAAGTGAGTTCCCCGGCTGCTTTTGCTTTTCACAATCTGCTAACACTCCAAACAGTTCTACTGGTGCATAAAAATTTTGCACTGACAAGCGAGTGTTTTCTGAACCCTCCGAGCTCGAGGGTAATGAAACCTTACTCCTCAACCGCATACCTCTCAGGACAGTTAGTATATGAGTCTTAAGACGGGGATCACTGAATTCTTTTGCAGCCTGGAATATAAAATCGACAGAAAATTGTCAAGTCAGGATAAAAGTAACTTGTGTCAAATAATAAAGTCATAAAACAAATACATATAGCGCACATAATAAAACTTCGAAATGAGGAAACTATGATGCTACATTATAATTAACCGACTTCAGAAATGAACAGAGGACCACACTAACCACTTGAGTTACAGTGTCCAAAGTATATCCTCCAATCTGTGCCTCGGAGAGAAAACCAACCTAAAACAAGAGGAAAAAACAATCCATAACAAAGAAATAATTGATATGTGGTTCTCATTCATTCCAACTCAGGAATCAGGATCTCATCAAAAAATGAAGGAATGGACATACCCAGTCATTATCTCTGGCTAGCCATGCGAGATATTTTGTGCTCAGCGGAATCTGGTGCATCTGACAGAATGCTGTTACTAAGCTCCAGTGTTGGCTGGAAGCTTTTTGTCGAGACCTCAACTCACTACCATCACCACTGCCACTTGACAACCAGGATCCGCAAGTCTTTGCATCAGAAGTAACAGGGAGACTAGCCTTCTCCAAATGTTGCAGAATCATTGCAAGTACTCGTGCAGGAGGTACAGATGTTTCCTGCTTAGTGATTCTGCTATCTTGGTGCAGATAATTGTCTGCCAAAGCTCTGGCAAGAGAATCAGCGACACCATACTCTTCAGATGAATCATAAACTGATGCTAACTTTGGCGAAAGTTGCTTATTTTGCCCGATATTTTCATTGTCTTTGTAGAAGTCAGATATTCGCCTCAAGGCAGCAATGTCTACACGAAGCATGCTTGCTGATAGACCACAAAGCTCCAGAAGAAAAGCACATGAGGTCACCTCTACAAGGTTCTGGTAATTTGCAATGGCAAGGGGAATCACCTAAAGTAAGAAGGAACAACAACAATCAATTAGGTCACGTTAGCTATGAAAAAGGGCTATTCTTCCAACATAAATAACCCGTAGCAAGAATTAGCTAGGATACAAGAAACAACACCATTCATTAACTGTTCCACTCGACAAGCAAGTCCTATGCCATTGGCTAGCTTAGAAATCTCAGAGTATTAAACACCCATAGCTGATGTCAAAGGAAATACTGAAAGATAAACCTCACAGCATCGCAACAGCAACAGAGAAAGTGTTCTTTTGACTAGGCAGTGATCATTTTTACTCTATTTTCTGCAAGAGAAAGTTCATACCTAGTGCTTCAGAGCAATCATGCAGTCAACCTATAAAGAAGCCTTCTGGCAAATTCAACTTATAAAAAACACTGAAAATACTGAACAATTCTATCATAATAGCCTCAAGCTGGTGTGGTTTTGAGTTTTGGAAATCTCTTGCGAATAAATAAAAGAGCCCAGAAAGAGATGCAGAAAATAATCCTAGTTGAAGCTGACCTGAACACATCATAGAAGTATTGAATCATAGCAGATGACGCCACAGCTGTTATATGAGGATATATGTAGAGAGAGGAAAGTGCATTTATCTTACAAAAAATTTGTAACTGATGGCTATTATGGATCTTAACACTCCTCCTCACGCGAAAACCCACTTAAGCCTGAAGTGTGGGTGACAATGCACTGACTCACCCATAACCAATGTTGTACAAAACGTTCTCGGTGAACCATTACGCCAAGGCGCTACCCCGCCTGGAAGTTTGTCTAGCCTGCCTCACCTGCCTCGACATCCATCTAGCCCGCCTAGGCGCTTAACAGGCCCAATTGGGCGTTGGCTACGCCAAAATTTTTGTGAGTTAGTGAAAAATGATTAATACCCTACATAGAATATCTACCTTCATATTTTGTCCCCGTTTATAAATCACAGAATTTAAATTATGTATTGTGTTTGATGATATATTATTACAAATATGGTTTGGTCATGTTGTTAATGAACCTACTTTCACTCATATCGTCTCAATTATGCTCTGATGCCCCTTTTCTCAGCAAAGCATGCCTCCAAAGAGGATATAACCGAGAAATTAACAGGTTACTCTGGCATACCGATGCAAGAAGCTGCTCTTCATCTAGCTTTATATCAGCAAGCAAAGCTTGCACATCAGATTGAGCATCCGCTTGTTCACGCGCTGCATTAGTTTCATGTTGACCATTACGAGGATGATCTGATTTCAACTTCTCAATTCTAAATTCAAGGAACTGCTTAAAAGCAGCCAATGCCCGCCCACGATGCAAGTGGTGCTCCAGGCCATATCCAGCTTCCTGAATTAACAATAACAGTAAAAATAAATACTGTTATCTGCATTGTAACTGATCAAATTTAATGATGTAGACATTCAGTAATATTATGTTTTGAAACTGATTCATATGCAACAATTATTGTTTGAATCTTGACAAAGAGATGAAGAGATACTGTTTTTGACTGGTCAGGAATTTCTGAGGGAACTGAAGATAAGTAGCTAGTGTTAAAATATAACATCTGCACGGCTCAACTAGATGGTTTCTCTGCTTCATACAGTAATTTCTCATCGATAAACATGTGTTTTATCTGACAATCCTTACGGAACACAAAAGTCTGAATTGCAGCCTTTTTAAATCTGCCAAATATATTGAAGTAACAGAGATTTCAAGGAAATAACTACCTTAACCGAAGAAGCGCATAATTCTTGTTCGATTTGCTTTTGCAATGCTGCTTCCCATGCTATGGGACTAATCTCAGAGTACTCGTCCTCATTTCCAAAGAGATAAATGTCTCCTGCCATGTAAGCTCCATCAGCCGGAATATCTGTCATTGTTTGCCATCCCAAAGGCCCCTACCAAGAAGAAAAGGTATGATAAGTCAAAATAAAACATATGAGATAAATCAAACGGTAACATTATCAGTGAGGTTATTGCGAAGGCAACTCATGTTTCAACTTTCAAGGACAAAACCTTTATCGCCCTTTGTTATGAGGTTCAAATTTGTCATCGTTGTAAAAGTAGGGGCAAATTTGTCCAATCAAACCAATATTGCTTCGGCTTTGAACTTTGATGCCTTTGCACTATCCTTATCGTTTGCTTACACTCATTTCATTTACAGCTTACTGCACTCACAAGTCACATTGAACATTTTTGCATAGACTCAGTCCGAAAACGGCAAGTAGTCAAAACAGATTGAGAAGATTTGGGTGATTTGGGTAATTCAAGAGTCAAGACTAGGGTGTAACAAACTAGCACAGTGGCTCCTGCAGATAACACTTTTAGTAACTTTGTCATGGGTTCAGAAATAAAGTGTCAGCCAACAAGAGCGAGGAACAAAAAGAAACACATACCTGTACAAAAAGCTGAATCAATTTCCTCACAGACTTTGGAAACCAGAAAGGTAGCAGTTGCACAAGCGAAGAGTCATGGCCAGAAGAGACAAAGATGTTATCTCGCCAATTCAAATACATTGACAAAGCTGAAGTACCCAGCGCTGTCATTTGAGACAACAGTCAGTATTTGTGCACAGTAGACAGCAATTCATTCAACTATAGCACCACAAAAAAAGATAGACAAACCCATGTGCTTGAGGTGATATGATAGGAAGCCAGAAAAGGTAAAGACGGAAATTCCCACGAAAAGGAAAACAGCCTACCATGTGACACCTTAGACCCCCTAAAATTGAAAGTCGTATCTTGTGCCAAAGATACTCCCAAGAGCATTCTCCAAAGCGTAGGAAACTGCTGCAGCACAGGTCTTAGATTCTCAAACGTGCACTGAGCAGAGGAACTGACTCGCCTATTCACACTCCCATGGCTCAGGCAGTTTTGAATTGGGAAAGGTGCAAACATCAGAGTGGCTAAAGCAGCCATTAACCATCCACCTTCTGCAATATCATCAACAGTGTGAATAATCTCATCCGTCCCCGGACTTGCTAGACCACTACTGGCTCGTGAGCGGCTGAATGCAATTGCTCGTGCATTATAGAATGATGCCTCATATTCTTGTCCTTTAGCCCTAGAGAAGAGTAACCATTTTGCCCACTGACAATCTCCCTTGTTTTTTTTTTTAGGATCATTGCAAAAACAATACATGTCAGCAAAAGAAATGTGAAAACATGGTGGTCATATATGAAAAGTAAATGCAAATAAGCCATTTCTCGTTAAGTCAGCGTCAAAGTGACAACACATTTCTCTTGCTTTTCTCTTCTACAGTAAATCATAGGTGCCATGCAGTTATTTGTGTCATTCACTATCCAAAGTTCGCCACTTCGGAGGCACAAAAGATCAGCACCAAGGAAAAACAAAAGAAGAAGAATTTATATGAAATAGTACAAGAAAGTATCACGATATCAAGTTGATGAGTCATCAGACAAAGCAATGCAAAAGTATGATTAACTAGACAGTAAACACTAACGAAAATCACCACAGAATTCTTATATCATATTTGGCTTTATCTCAAGAACTAAGGCTATCCATTTGATGATGGTTTAGAAGTTTAAGAGATGGACATAGAGGCCTTCATACGGTACTTACTGATCTAAAGAAGGTATATCATAGGCTGGCTGGAATCGATTCGACATTTTAACTAGTGGTATCAGGATATGATTATAAGATCAGGCCGCCTGGACTTAATCCCAATGAAGTTGGCTTACTGTGTGTATGGCTTGTTAAACACCATTGTGTTTGCTAAAGAGAATTGACACGAAACATGGAGGAAAAGATACGAGAATGCTATAATTAACAAAGACTCGGACAATAGAATGGATGAACAATGCCAGACTCTCATTCTGTACCGGCCTTTGTAGGATTGACCCAAAAGAATGTGGTAATTCACAAACCACTATGACTACATTTTGAAACATCACAGACAAACGACAAATTCTTCATTTTCTCTGCATATAAATGAAGTTTAAGTTCAGATGAAAGGAACTTACTGCTGCATCAAGGAATAGCTTGAGAGAATCATCAGATAAAGCCAACTTGTGATGATCAAGGTAAAGGTCTAGAAGATATGGCAAGTTATATTCTATACAGTAATGTATTAATAGTCTGTGAAATGCCAGCTTGGTATCTCGATCTGGTGATTCTGAAGTACCCACAAAATCTGGAACATATACAGAATAGAGTGATGCATCTTGAGAAGAGACCTCAGCTTCTCCAGCGATAAATCCAGATTGGGCTAATAATGATATTATTTCTGCAATTTCCTGGTAGTACTCCTTCAAGAATATAAATCTCTTCGCTAGTTCCTTTTCCATGAGCTTTCTCAACCAAGTCGAGCACAAAAAATGCGCAGCAGATTGCAAAATTTTTATTTCTGGAACATCTAAGCACACAGTATCCAACTCTTTAGAAGAAACTGCATAGCCATCATAATCTGGAAATTCCACACTGCTTCCAACAAATGAAGTGCTCTGCATACCATTCAGACTGACCTGAAGGCTTCCAGAAGCCAACAAGAAGCTCGGGATAATGTCCGCAAGCTTATAAACTTCCTCCCAATCATTATGGTACATGTGATAGTCAAGTTGTGATTCCCACAGAAGATCATCGCCGCCCATAAAAGAGGGTTGATCCAGCAATATCTATCCAAACAAAAAGAAGAGAACGAAAAAAAAATGAACACAGATGGTAAGGTCGAATACTATGATCTTCAGCACCATTGACTGCACTAGTAAGGAAAATATGTAAGACAAAATGATGATAAGACATAAATTAAACCATGACGTTGAAAACTTTAGAGAAACATACTTTACCTTCCCCAACTCCACCACCAAAAGAAAAGAAGCAAGAAAAAAGTACGGGGAAAAATAAACCCCTCTAATTCGGTTATCAAAAAAACAGAAAAGGGCTTAGTATGACAGTAGCAAAAGAAAACAGACAAAGAACTGAACAAGATAAGAAAAAGAAAAGAAAAGAAAGAAAGAAAGAAGATACTGTTTGTAGTCTTACATCAGGTCTCATAAATATTGAAAATTCTAGAGTATGAGGTTTTCCTATCAGACACACCTGTTGCATAAAGCACTCAGTTTACTTGGAGCTCAATTCCGATCCAAGGTGATAGTAGCAGCATCTATCCTGACAATATAGGCTGTCGTTTGGTTTTTTTCTCCTTTTTTTTGGGGGGGGGGGGGGGGGGGGTTGAACCAATTCTTCACTTTCCTGGACTAGATATAGTTGAGACAAGGTGATGAGATGGCAATTCGTTCAAAAGATGTTGGAAGGTTCAAATTGTTGGGCAATTAAGCGGCAGATCCTTCCATATTTTAGTTGAGATCCCTTTAGTTCTCAACCTGTTGTTCTGTTTTTGAAATTCCAACTCTCAAATGCTCAAAGCTTAAGGGCAAGGAGACTGCTACTACGTCCACAAGGATACTCAAGGGAAGAGTCAATAAATCTAGCTTCATTCAAGCAACATCTGTTACTGATTTACCATTTACCATACAATGTACTTCAAATTACAACAGAAAAGAATATCTCAAAATCAATGGGTGGAATAACAAAAATGTAAAGCAACTTACACGATCAATAGTTTTCCGCTCCCATCCATTGAACCATACAACAGCCGCAGCCCAGTATCCTGCATAACTCCCACCTTCATCGCCACCGTTGCCAAGATCAGAACAACTAAAACTGCTATCTAAGTTCGCCCATGGACCCAAAACAACACCATCAACCTCTCCACAGTTAATGACGAAATTTCCAAAGGAATACTGATGCAAAAGGCAAATAGCACTTGGATCCAGTAAATTCATGTTTTCCCGCATAGCTTTCTCCTTGCAGAGTTCATAGCTCCTCCAGAAGCTGCAACTGGGGTAAATCCTCTTTTGTCGGGGAATGAACAAGAATCTGTAAGCCTGATTCGCAATATGTATCCAATGACATTCAATTAAAACAAATGCAAATCATTAAAGTACCTCAATAAGTGAAATTCTTTCTAGTATTGCCAACTCATTCGCTCCGATGTACCCATATTGCACCATCACTTCAGCCATTTGATTCCGAAGAGGTCGGCTTAAGGTCCCAAAAAACAACTGCTTGAGATTATCTTCAATATCTTCCCCGAGATTTTGTAGTGTTGTCACTGCAAGCCCAATCTCCCCCTATCAATTGGTCACTAATTAGACAAGTATACATTTCGTATCGGATTAATAAACACCACTGCAGTACCTTTAGAAACAGGTCATAAGCTATTGCCCTTCCAACATCACGAACTTCATTGAATGTATCATTAGGCTCCTTGTCCTTGGCCAAATCTTTCAAACGATACAGATGGAGTTGAAGAACTGCTAATGGAAGACGACCAGAGAACAAAGCATCCTTAACCACATCCTTCAACTCCAAGTTATCTATTTCCCATCGTGCAATCATTTCTTTTGGATTCTGTACTTGAACATCTTTCTTTCTTGGAATTTCTTGTGGAAGGAAAGAGACTTTGTCTTTCATTTCACTATAAAATTTCTCTCCTAACCCTGACGATTCAGCAGGCACCAGCGCATGTTCCTCATAACCCGATTCCATAGGTAGCAATGCAAGTTCTTTTTGGTTGTGTTCCTCAATTAATGTCTCCTCGGAAGTGACAGCTAAAACCTGAGAATCCTCAAGCAACAAATTCTTCTCCGCAGAGTTAGGTTCCTTCCCTTCAGACACCTGTAACACATGGAATCTCCGTTAGGACTGCAGCGAGACAAATTGAAGTAGGTGAGGGGCAGTTTAGACTATAGACAGGAAAGTGCAGTACTTGGCCCATCCTCCTACACTTTGTAGACAATCGACGTTGGAGATTTCTGATTATCTCCAAGAGATGTGCCATCTCTTCGATTCTACAAGTTTCAAGTTTGACTTCATGAGGCAACAATGGGAGCAAAAGTATCTTCATCCCTGTCTGTCTTTGTACTGCTTCTTCATTTCTATTGTGCCCTCGCATTGCATATTCCCGAATCATCTTGGTAGCAACACGCGCAGCTAGGGATAGGATTCTGTGTACAGAAAAGAAGAGACTTAAAGTTGCTGTAACCTATAAGGATAGCAGGAGAAAATGTCGGGTTACATAGCACCGACTCTGACACAAGCACGTGAAACGAGATGGCAACTAGTCAATCCTTAGAAGATGTAAATTTCGACATGTATGGGACACATTGAACATTAGGAACAAAATACATTTACATACATGTTAAAGACATGATTTAGTCTATCTTCTAGTAATGGCGTTATGCCAAACTATCCAGCAATGAATTAGCAAATTTTACTTGTTATTTTCCTTTCACAAAACAACCCTCTAAATGTTGTTGGGATATTCGTAATTTACAATATTATCATTATCATTATCATTCTTTTTATGAATAGACGAAATATTTCCTCATTCAAATATGTCCTTGTCTTGTTTAGCTACTCCTACACATTAGGACTTAGATAAAGTATTTCCTCATTAAACTTATGTAGATCTACATCAAAAGGTAATTAAATTCAAGAACTTCATGAGTCGTCTTTTTTATAAATTTATTAAGATCGTAAAAATTAGAAAATGGCCTGATAGTTCACGAGTAGTACTTGAAAGTTTTAATGGCAAATCACATGTTGGAACTAGAAAATAAACATAAGCACAAATATGTCAAAATAAGATACTGAAGAATCAGTGATGTTCTTACCTTGATGCAGCAGAAACTTCATTCTCTTTTCCAATCCGATGAAACATCATGTAAACAGCAGCAAAAATTAACCTCAGGACACCTTCTTCAGCCATATTGACACGAGTAAGCATTGCTATAGATCTTTGCATCCAAAGCAACAACAAGAGTCAGAGCATAAAGAAGCACACTATCCAACAAATCAATCAGCATAAATATGCACATGGCCTATCCGCAGATGATATGAGAGAAAAGTCTAATGAGACAGAAAATTTCTTGATATATTTCAAGAAAAACAAATATGTATATACATTAAAAATCAAGAAAATGCTAACAAAATATTATTTGGAAAAGAAAAATCATTTCATGCTCTCCTCAAATATTCAATCAGTATAACAAGCCTGCATGCCAGGTAGCTGATTTGCGTATAGAATAAAAATAATTATTGTACTCATTTATGACAAACGAATATGATACAATAAGATCACAGAAAATGCAAATACTCCCACTGTCCATATTATAGATCACATTTTTCTATTCGGGTCGTCTCAAGATATAACAAACATACCATATTTAGTAACCTTTTTACATAAAAAAAACACCAAAACAAATCACCATCTACTACAGTAGACCCACCACCTTCTTCCTTCTTTCTCATTCTCTCTCCTAAACCCCACTTATGACTAAAAATACTCTTTTTCATCAAATCCAATAGAAATTCAACACATATATAAATCCGTGTGCCGGATCAAACCATTCGCTATATTTTGAGACGGATATAGTACAATATTTGTGGAGGGGGAATCATCTCATGTGTTCCTTCTACATTACACAACAAAAGAGAAATAGAAAAACAACGAAGGAGACAGTGAAATCTTACTGCTCCATCTCATCAAACTTCAAGTAGTCCAGTGCCAACTGCAAGCGGCGTAGCCTAGAGAGTTCGATACCCCATCCTGAACATCAAGATATCTCAGTATTAATACGAAATTCACTTCATTTAAAACAAAGACATGGCTAATTGAGCCACCAGTGCGATCATCAGGAAAGCCTAACTACAAAGAATTGTTAGAGTAACTATCTCTATCAAAAACTCATGTCGACAGAAAAGGTATCCAACAGTCCCCCTCACTGGAATGCCCTTTGTGGGCTTGATGTGGAGGTAAATGCATTGGCCAACCATGTAACAAGTGCAAAAGAGGGGGAAACCGTAAGAGAACAGGATTGCAGAATTCAAATTCTCATCCCCGTGTAAAGCCTGCTCTAGAAACATAATCTAACTGTATCAAAAACTCATGCTAATTGCTATAAAAGGCCTGAGTTCCCATCAACGTAAGGATGATTCATACAAATAAAATGCATATAGCATCCGCTAACCTGACCAAGAGGGTTGAAGTAAAAAGTAAAGAAAGAGTTACGCCCATTCCATACGAATAAAATGCATATAGCATCATCTAACCTGACCAAGAGGGTTGGAGTAAAAAGTAAAGAAAGAGTTACTCCTGTTCCATACGAACAAAATGGATATAGCATCTGCTAACCTGACCAAGAGGGTTGAAGAAAAAAGAAAAAAGAAAAAGAGCTACTCCCATTTTCCAATAGAAAAGTCTAAGCTCATATACAAGGAACACTTCGAATTAATCCAGGAGAATGAACAGAAGGTTATCCAGTTTAGGCACCGCAGAAAAGTAAAAAAGAAGTTCGATTTAATCTAATAATACGGACCATTTTCCAAAGACAAGAGGTCAGCTTCATCAGGAGCTTCATATAAAAGAACTCTATCCAAAATCTCCACTTTCCAATTTGACCAAACCTCTCTATGCTTCTCTGCTGAAAAAATATTGCCAGATGGATGAGCAGTCGTTTGACTGATACTTGATGCCTGACATCCAATGGCATCAACTGAACGAAAATCCGGTGAAATAGATATACGAGGTAGGACAACTGACACGCCATCTCTTGTAACCAAGTACAGACATCCCTGGAAAATGCAACTAATAGCTTTCCCGCCCGTAATTTCTACTTGGAGATGGAAGTCATAAATATCATTTGTAGAATTCAAGCATCTATCATTACGAAACGTCGGTTCTATGAGCAAATTGGTATGAACAATGTGAAATATCCTTCTTCCTTCCTTACTGTCCCTCGGCATTAGTCGGGTGACTCCAATAGAAGAAAAACAAATTGTATCATTTTTACTTGCTTTCATAATGGGAAGAAAAACGTTTCTGGCAATTTTTGGACATCCAAATTGATCAATGTCCTTCACATGCTTCTGGAAACTATCAGAGAAACCGCTCAAACGTAAATCATTTTCATTCACCTTCCCTTGAAGGCTCCATTTCCCAATGGTTTGGAGTTCCGCACGCCCTGCATCATCCAAAAGGGACCTCTCATCTAGGCCCAAAGATGTCGCGGATACCTTTTGCATGCTTATATCAGAATAGCCAACATCCCAAGGCGCCAGTGCACCAATCCTTCTGTACTGTAAAAGTAACTCCTCATATGAGAAATGCTTCTCCGGTATGTGATCGCTACCACAAATTACATATACTGAACCATATTCATCGACTACAGCTAAAAAGGAGGTATTAGGAACAACAATCAACCTACAAGATTTTCTGATATGTGCAGTATCGCCATTTTGCGGAGTCAACTGACTACCACCAAGTTCATTCTTTGTTGAATGCACACCTTGGATAAGATTTCCATCTACCAGCATTTCCTCTTGCCTGTGCGCTTTCAGTTGGCCTTTGCATCCATAAATCTTTGTCACCTCCAAACATCCAACAAGTTCACCCGTCATCACTTCGTGAAAGGAGATTAAACCCGAAGCATTAAGACAAACAAGAAGACCGTTAGTAAATTGAAAGTCTGTCCAAGTAGCAGCTGCATTCATCGTAGTTTGCTGAAGCCTGACAGAGCAAAGCCATTGTATACCAAAGCTGTCCACCTTCACAACACGGACCATTTTTCCCAAGCTGTTAACATTTGCATCAACACTGCTGTCCAAAGCAGAATCAAACAGGTCAAAAACGAATCCAACAAAATTATTGGAATAGCTTGAGAACACCTTGGAACATTTGGAGGAAATACTCTTGTCAATACTAGCTCCAGATTTATGACCAATTTCAGCTGCTATCGGTTCAAGGATAGCTCTTCCTCTTTCTGTAGCATAGGATCCAGTATTTTCATCAGAAAGGAGGTAAAAAATGGATGAAGCATCATCAAAAAGGCTGAATGAAACAATCCTCGTTGAATGAGGAAGCACCGAATTAACAGGGAACCATGTCCGAATGATACCATCCGATTCTTTAGTTTCAGCTCTTGTGAAAAATGACCTCATCCATCTCTTCGAATCACTAACCATTTGAGATCCAATTTCTCCATTCCCATTATTATCACTCAGTCGGGTCTCTGCATGAGGCAAAGGGGCAGAAGAAGGCCTCCATTCCATCCATTCGCCACATTCAGACTCATGCGCTGTATCACTTTCACTAAAATGACCAAAAGCATGGACAGTAACACCACGATTTCCGCACACAAACAATAGTTCCCTAAAGGGTGATTCCTTTTGTTGACTATAACCATCCTCACAGACAGCCCAGGCGAGTGAATTTACATCAGGAAGAAACTGCTGGAGAGAATCCACAGTATTCGAAGTATTAGGTTGGAGAGAATCTACACTACTAGAACCATGGTACACAGATTTCAAAGTGCTTGGGACACTCTTGGATGGTGCTGAACTGCCAAGTGGAATCTGCTGATTTTCACTTCTGTCCGTATCATCATTGATCCTGAAATTGTTACCTACAATACAAATTAATGAAAATATGTCCCACCCATAATCATGTAGTACAGGAATCAAACCATTCACACAAGTTTCTGCAAGGTGGAGTTACCTCTGACTAAAGGAAGCAGTAATGCTTCACAGTGATAGGAAAGCAATGCCAAGAGCTCCCTCGTCGGAGAAATAAAAGCCTCATGGTACTCTGACAGGTCAAGTTGAACTTGGGAGTGGTCCCACCTATGCAGCTGTAGCAACGCAGGGCCCTCACTATTCTGAGAAGCGTCCATCTCAGATCCTATACAGCAAAGGCAGATTGGCCAGGGTGAGAAAACAGATCACCACCAATACTAACTATATTGATAAGCTTGTTCTATTGTCCACTTAGTGACACAAGCCACAACATAAATAGCTCTTTCACTACACGATTGAGTAAATCAATTCATATCTCTTCTTACAAAAACAATATTATATAAAGATACTAAAGGAAAATCCCTGGATACTGTTCATTGGAATAGTGTAGTTCCTGAAAAAATTTCACTGTTTTTCCTTAATTACATCTTTGCCACACATGTCACCTGCCATCGTATTCTAGGAGTCAACATTTCCTTTCCATAATTCCACCTCTCTCTTTTTTTGATCTCCATGACCAGGAGTATTGTTGGTGGGACCAACTTAAAAAAAGTAGATGAATGTGTAACAATTTGGAGATAAAATTCCAATCATCCATCGAATATGATGATTAGATGGTATATATGTTGTCTTAAGTCCCCAGTCATCTTAACTAACTTTATTTTTAAGGGTATAACTACTTTTTTGTCTCATAATATTTGTAACGAACTCTTATTTTGATCATCCTACATAATATACTACAACATACATATTTGGCAACTTTCATGTGGAAAAATAACCCCCTTCTTCCCAAACTAATTGCGATATGACGACATGACATAATTATCATTATACTACGCATCATTTTACTCTTTGTGGCCCTTTTTCAGGGTAAATACTACGAAAAAAGTATAGAGAGAAATAATGTAAAGTGAGGGTGAGACTGTGAGTAAGTTTAAAAAAGAAACATGAAAGAGAAAATAATGTGATAAAAATACAGATGTTTTGAACTTTCGTAGAAACAAAATCTCCAATTATTAGAAAAGAAAGTTTACAATTTGTACGTGACATCAAAATTTAGTACTCTCTTTGTCCCAATCTGGATGCAACTTTTGTATTATCCTTTTAAGTTCATATCTGCATTTTAACTATTTCTTATATAACTTTTTCATCATTCCACATGAAATAATTTGTACATATGAAAGGTTGATCTGTGTATATTGTATATAATTAAGTTTATAATAATAGTTGTTGCATATCTATCTATTGTACATCGCTGCAATATACTATGCAATTTTGTTATTAAATTTTCAACTATGTATCTTATGTATAGTTAACTATAGAATAATATTTGCCACTTTGTTCTCAATCGTACACTACTAATTTTTATCTCGCATTGTTATAGTATTTTTAAATATTTGTGTCTACTTTAAATATTGTTCGTACTATAGCAACAAGTATAATAAGTGAAAGATAAAGCTTATACCACTTTCTCATCAATTATACTTCACGAGAATATTATTTACTATAAGTTTTTCAAGTACGTTAGAAGTATTATTAAAATTACTATAATTTAACTTATAAAAAAAAACTATGATTAAAATAGTTGGCAAAGTCTTGTTAGATATACTGATCTTATATCATCAGTTCAAACTTTTGATAGAATTGGTTCCTCAACGTGATATGAAAGGATCATGAGTTCGATCTCTGACTCTCCTCAATTATTATCACATATGTAGTTTATTATGTGGACCTTATCTGACACTTAGTGGACCAATGGATTTGTTTTCCACACTTCATGCTCCAATGAGATTATGCGTGATGGGGAGTGTTACATGTACGAGTCTTTTATCATCAGTTCGGACTTTTTATAGAATCGGTTCCTCGACAATTCCACAGCAACACAGAGGTCTTCTCTTGTTACTACTATTTGCTAACTTGCCAAGTATCATGGGCCCTCATTTAGATAGGATCACATAGAGGAAATCACACACAGCCTACCTTGCAAACAAACAGGTTATTTTTGTTGAGAATTACACTTGCAACCATGACATCATTAACAAGAGTGTCAGATAAACAATGCAACCTTCTACAATAAGATTCACAATGTTTGTAAGTAAGGTTATCAACCTCCAACCATAAGATTGACAACGTTCTTTTGACTGGCTATCAATGTGCTCCCTATAGCAAAGTCTGGCATTTCATTACTTCGTCTGAACTCTGAACTGAACTACCCAACAATTGGCCTAATAGGAAGGAAAAGACCATTTCTTACTCATCATCCACCTTTGATAAGCGATTTCCTTGATATCTTTCTAGTGTACGAGCTTGACCTATGAATCAGACACTTCTGTCGACATTGTCTACATCGTAATTCAAAAGTTCAGTTCTCGGCCGAAACAATTTTCTCATTACAAGGCCAGTTTACGTGCATCCTATACCACCACACCTCGCTCTAAACGAGAGCCTTCCATGCTAGATAAGCTGGCATTATCAACCTCACTTTAAATATCTCGTTTAGTACCAAATAATCTAACTGTTAAGTTATATAATGGACCTTCTCCAATCAGTTTGGACTTGTGGTAGCGTTGGTTCCTCGACACCAAGTCGACTCCAAGCAATCCCCAGTACTCAGCATTCTAATCTTCCTTCGCTATACTAAATCAACACGAAGAAAAACATGTCATGCATGAATCTCGAAGCAATAAGAAGACACGAGAAACCTAATCTCGAAACACGAATGAGCAAACAGCTCTCGGCAAAAAGAGACACTAAACCTTTTCATGCGAGTGATCGCTTGAACTGATTCGTCGTCTTGCTTCGAAGAAATTCCATGATTCAACCTGGATTCGATCGACACAGAGAGGAATCAACCGTGAGGTACTGATCGAGCGGCGGTGTCAGGTCGATGAAGAATGGGGAATGAAGGAGCGGGAGAGGAGAGTGGTGGAGAGGAATTGGGTGGAATTGGGAGGAAGGGAAAATGTCAGCTTCTTGTTGATGAAGACTTGGTTTTTGGGTTAATTTACAGTTTTGGGACTGCAAAGATTGTCGTTGCGATCATGGGTTCCAAAACCAAATCGAAACTAATTATCGACCCAGTATTAAAATTAATTAAATAAAATCGATAAAATTGAATATTAAATATAATAAAATAAAATTATTTAATTAATTGGTTTGATTCAATTTAAAATTAGAATAAAAAAATTATTTAAAACCTCTTATCGAATTCATGAAACCATAAATAAATTGAATGATTTAACCAATAAAATGAACAAATTAAATTGAATGATTTAACCAATAAAATGAACAAATTAAATAAGCTTTAATTTGTTCATTTATTTCCTAATCTTTCAAAAATACATGTGATGTGCAATTTGTATATTATATACGATTTTTGTTCTTTTCATTATACAAGAATTGTCTTATATGTTTTGAAAGTTATGTACGAGAAATTATACACTTTAATAACACAAATCACTTGTTAACATTCAATCAAAATCCTACAAAATTATCTAACCAAACTGATCAAAATCGTATAACCCAAAAATTGTTCAAAAATCCATAAATTGAATCGATTACTAAACTATTTTAGTTTTTATTTTCAAATCTACTAACTAATCGGTTCGATTTTGATTTTTGTGTTTTAAAACCGAACCGTTTGACACCCTTATTTATGGTTGTAAATAAGTTTGGTAAGCTGAATGCTAGGTTGAGACTGGCTCGATCAAAATTTCTTCATTTATACCACAAGAAATTTAGGCATTTGCGAAGGATAATTACTTTGCAAATGATTGGTTTCCTTCGCAAACCATCATTAGCAACGAAAAATTTCCTTTGCAAATTTCGTAGTAATATCCCTCTTCGCAAAAGACCAAATACATTTGCAAAGAAAATTGAGATTTTCCTTTGTAAAAAATCATCATTAGCGACGGAATTTCCTTCTCTAATTATGTTTTTAAAAAAATTAAAATTTAAAAAATGGCCCAATCCATCTCCGGCCATCCTACTTATTCCGCCATCAACGGCAACACCAAACAGCCCCTTAAGATGTTGATAATGAACAAAATGTGAACCTTTTATAGTTAAGAGTTTAAGTATTTTCATGTTTAGTTTGGTTTGAACTCGACTTGATAAGTTTTTTTATAGTTAAGATTGATAAGCTTGAGCAATTATCAAGGTCAAACTTGGAGTATTTACATAGAAGGAACAAGCTCAAAATTTTTTAAGGAATATTCAACTTCTATATAATTCAAACTTAATATTTTCAAAGCATTGTTTCTACAGTAAGAGACAACTAATTAATTGTGACAATCTTATCGAGACTTAAGAAAATCTACTGAAAAAGTCTAAAAAACACACTAATTGTAAAGAAAACACATACACTAAATATATAGAAACCCCACTGACCTCAAAGAAAACCTATTAAGTACTTCCTCCGTCCCAACAGAATTATAATTATTTGACTTGACACGATAATTTATGTGTTTTATTTTTTTATATAAAGATTAAATTATCCTTTTGACTTTAGTGAGTGATGAAAGTGAGAAAAAGAAAAAAATGAGAAAAAATTATGGGATAGATTGATGTGAGTGTTTTGATATTTTTGTTAAGAAAAAAAAATTCAAAAAAATTATAATTTAATTGAAACAATCTAATTTAATAAATGTTATTGTTTAAACGAAAAGATATATATAAACTCCACTGATGATCATGTGCTCAGTGACTTTTGTTTTACTCTCAGATGGATTCGAAGAAGGCGGTTGGTTGCTGCTTATATCGCATATCATTTTCCCTTATATGTAAGACCGGAGTTTGTACCATGATTACATGTTAACGCCCAAAACAAATTACAAAGAAATGAGTGACCAACAGAAGTACTCGAGTAAACCATCGGCACATCGCAGTACTCAAGTAGCCTACGTTCTTTGAAGTTTTACACAATATATGTAGCCACTTTATGCATATAAAAAAATGGTAAGGAAATTGAGTGAAATGTACAACAAAATCGATTTGCCAAATCACATTGTAAGTTCCCTCACATGAGTGGAAAAACAAGTCCATTGTCCCAAACTCAAGAGTGCTCACAGCAACACTAGATGTTATCCGTTGGACTGGAAAATTTGCGAACTAATTACACTTTAATGTCACTAGTTTCATTACACAAGAATGCTTGTTGATCTTTCTAATATGAAGATGTTGTCCTTATCATCCCTTCCGATCCTCAACGTGTCGTCTAAATATCTGCGATTCTCTAGTTAAGGACCAAATGTCGTCCATCATCACAATAACGAAAACACCTGAGAGAGTTTGAGCTCTGAGAAACAGTAAGCTGTAGGCAAAGGATACGTTATCTCGAGCCAACCGTCTGGGTTGAATATGCTGATCAACAGCTCATAGTTCTGCTTGAACACTTTCAGCAACTGACAAGTAGATCACGAAGAAGTGAAAAGAGAAGGGTGAGTCGCTTGTGTAGCTAATGAAAGCAAAAGCATGTCCTTCTATCAATGATAATGAAGCAAAATGAGGCAAAGTAGGCAAACTTTGTCGTGCCTGCTCAGGCGTGATACTCGAGCTACTGTACTCGATGCTGACTCTCTGTTGACAATCAAAAGATCAAGTTAAGTTATTCAGGGAAACCATTTTTGCGACTTCAAGTTCAAAACTCTAACAGAAGCATAGAACAGATCTGCTTACTGATGTTGATGCAACGGAGAATCTCGCGTCAATAGTTAGCTGACCTTTCAACATATTCAAACCCCTTGCGCTAAATTCTATCACATTCACTGCTTTGCCCTCCATGTTTGCATCAGAACAAATGTCCTCGATTAGATGGTTGAAGTTACTTCCGCATATCATTTAAATACCAGATTGAAACTCTTATGTCGTAACAGTAAACCAGTTTTATGTTGTAACAGTGACGGCATTGACATTGTTAGTTCGAATTAGGAGAAGTTGTACCATATCAGTATCAATGTGCTGCCAAAAATCACCCAATGTGATGAAATCTCTCAACCCTAGCTTAGTTCTCTTTGAACCCAGGATTTTGATTGAGCTGTAAAGAACCTTCCAGGATCCAGCAACCTGAACAACCGCAACAAAATATCAATATCGCAATATTAAACTCTATCCATGTACTACATCAATATTGCATTATTGTTACATACCTTATCCAAATGCAATGTTGGATTCATGGTTGGGTTAAGTGGCTGAAGCACTTCCACCAAACCTTCAATCTCAGCTTTCTTGGCAGCAGTGACTCCAAACACCCCTCTATTGATACCTTTAACACAATCCACCCACATATCCAAATCAAAGCCCATTAATTCACTACACTTCGCTCAACCACTTCAAGAAACAATCTTTCTGTAATACAACAGAAATAAAACTACATACGTTTCGTCCTCCCCTGACCCTGTGCTTGACGGGACTATCTGGGTTCACTTGACCAAATCAAAAGGGTACAAGAAAAAACCTGATGAGTTACCTTCAACTGCCTGGTAAAGCTTCATCTTGACTTGAGCAATGGACTGATTCCCATCATCTTCAAATCCACCAATGCTTTGCTTCTCGACTCTAATGATACTGTGACTTTGTCTTTGAGGACTTGACCCAGTTGGGCACTGCCTTCTGGTCCATGGATAAAGAGGAATTGGGATTGGTGGCATCAGTTTTGGGAGTCTGGACACGTGGAGATGAGGGATTGGATGGTGAGAAATGCTTGTTGCAGCCATTGTTGTGGGTTGTTGGTCAAGCTCTTGTTCATTGGCTTATGAGCTGATAGGAAGTTCTTGGATTTGGCACGTGTTGTAAATTTTGACACAGTGTTCTTGGTCACTGATTTTTGAACTTGGGACATTGAAGTCTCTGTATGCGTAGCTTAAGGATATGGTATGGTGCTCTGTTTTTCTGTTTTTATGTGGCTGAGGATTGGTTACATTGGACCAGGGGATACTAAAACAAACCAACTTATAGAAAAAATTGAATATTATGACTTGTCATAATATGTCATTGAACTAAATTTATAAAAATTCAATGCAATTATAGTGTTAAAATTTGAATGATTAGGACCTCGGGATACTCAGACCTTTCGAGTCCCACAAAAGAATGTTTAACAAATGATTTATTGAAATGTGGTTTTGTAGAAAGTTTTGTTTTTGCTTATGTATACGAGTTGGTATATCGTCTGTGATGGGACATTATTAGGAAGATTTTCTGATAGAAATTAACACAGACACGTAAATTGAGAGGTCTAGTCTAACAGTTGAAATTGTAAAATCTGTCAAATGCAATAAATCTTGCTATAGTTATCGCTAGTTAGTGTACATACTTTAAAGAGTTATGTTGATATGTTAAATAATATTATTTACACATAAGGTCAAAATATACAAATTAAACCATCCGTTACACAATAAATCTGTATTCTTTTCGTTTCATAAAATATACAACATATATATATTTTGTATTATTCAATACGTATAAATGTAAGTATCGTTTTTATATCAAATCACATCTAATCGTTTCGATATTACGTTGACGTATGTAACTTACATAACTATTTATGTTTGATGATAAGTTTAAAAAAATTATATTTAAACATCATTACACACATATCAAATTTTACATAACATATCAAATCAATGCATTATATTTTTGTCCGAATGATACTATTTGAAGGTTATACTTCACAAATTCACTGCAGTCAGTAGATGTTTTTATTGCCAATCTTCTCCTCTCTGTTGCAAAACAGCAATATTGCAGTGATTCGCTGCACTCTCTTCAATCCTCATGGCAACCTCATTCATTAACTCCCCTCAGCCTCACCGTCGCCGGACGCCGCACCGAGGCCGAAACCCTATTATCTCCTCGCTTGGAATCCGGCGATCGTGAGGTTGAATGGAGCTTGAATCAGTTCGAGATTCCGAGGATTTGAGTTCTGTTGAGTTCGTTTCTCTAGCGTGGAATTCGTGCAATGTGGTTGGTTTCATGTGGTCGGGTCAATGTATGCTGTGTGGTGGTGTGTGGATTTGGAGTTTTGAGGGAGAGTTTATAGGACTTCATTTTGTGCTGCGTTGTGATTTCTGGAATTTCCTGGTGCTCATAATTTCGATAGCTTGCCCCCGTGGTGGCAAGCTGGTGTGACAATGAGGTTACGAATTCTAGAACCCTCTGTTTTGTTAACGCTTCGAGCTTAGGAAGGCGTTAGTGCTAATGTGATAATCATATCGTTAGTCTCATCAGTAGCTTTTGCTAGAGTTTGTTTTTTATGTTACTTGGCTTTGTGAACATGATAGGGATGATTGGCTACACCGAGAAGAAATTATTGTTCCAGTTACTTCTATATTGTCTGCTATCCATGCATTCCTTCGGTTTATATGAGAGGAACACTACAGTTAATATTATCGATTTTTTTTATTTTTATTTTTTGAAAAGTATCATTGTCCACTTGACGGCACATTATCTTGGAATTTACTGAAGGAGCCATAGCCGGCCATTTTAAAAGACTAAGGAACTGGTTGCACAATGGAAAGAACTACAGGTTTATCTCTCCATCGAATCAGTTTGCAAAAAAGAATGTTTTGGTGCCTTGGACAAATATTTTTGTCGACAACCTCAGACCACATAATTGCAGATGGATTTATATGTACTCTATTATGCAATACATGAAAAGGGGTTAGGATTTCAGGGTGGTGAGCCTATTGTGAGTCTTGTGACCATTGTGCAACTTTTGTTGCTAGCAACCATCTGAAATCAAACTTTTAGACTTCGTCTTAATATAGCAGCTTTATTTCTCATTTGAAGCAATTGTTGGATTTGTTAATCAATTTGTTGAAGACCCGCATTTTGCTGTTTGTTGATCCATGCATGTTTAGGTTTATTCTATAATTAGAGTTTCAAGGCTGTGCAACCTTGTCAAACTCTTGGTTAATTTATGTCATGCTAAAACCTTTATGAAACTCTCTCTTAGCTCTAAACTTATGCGAAACAAAATTGAATATTCGAGTTGGTGTATATCTTGGAAAGTTTTGGCCTATTAGACGGCTAAGTTGGCCTCACACCACACGATTTCTTGAGGGTCTGGATAGGAATCAAGCATTCTTATGAAATTGTATCTACTTCAGATTGTCAAATATTTGGTAGAATGCAATGATGCAGCTGTAGAATGTAAAAGGTCGATGTGAGGATTACCTGCTGTAGAATCTATAGCCCATTTGATTTGTATGAAAGAAATGGCTCATGTGGACACCCCAATCCTTTCTCAGAGGTCTCAAACTTGAATGACAGATGAGCTGGAGTAAATGGATCACATATTCCTTGCGATAGTGTAAATGGCTGGCTTTTGTATGCACACTTGATTTCATTTTCTTAGTAGCCTGAAACTCTCATCCTTCGCTCTCGCAGGGTCTTCATCTACTGAGGGTGTTGAAATAATCAAACGTGCGCCTCCTTGAAGAAAGAAGATACATATTGTAGGCTTCCTGATCTCTATGGAACAGTTTAAGGTTCTCTTTCAAATAAAGCTAGAACGGTAAAGCACGGACGAAATGTGTATTGTTTTCTTTTTGGGAGGCATTTGTTTATGGTGGGCGCTAAGTTGATGTCTTGCTTAGCCCACGTAAGGCACCCTCAGAGAGGGGCAGCCTATGCGTTCTTAAGCATCCACCCTTTTTTTTGTGTTGAGAATTTCCATCAAATAGGAATGCCCGCTTGTACTTTTTTTGTGCCTCACTTTGATAAGGCGCCTTTGGCTTGCACCACGTGCTGATTCCGGGTTTGCCTAGCATCTAACTGAACACACAAATATGGAAAATAATATTGTGTTATGTAGAATAGTGTGGTACATATTAGATTTGCTTTGTCAGCTTAGCAAAATAGCTTCATGCATTACAGAAATCATGAAATGTGTTTGCAATTGGAAACTTTCACATGGACAAGTGGTCCTCTCTTGCCAAACATAAGAAAAATGATTCTGAGTTGTCTAATTGTTTGTCACCAGCCAGGGATTGATTCATTATCTTGATGGACTTCTCTTTATCATACTATTATCAGGATATGACTAGTTGATATTGTTATCAGGATATGGTTGATTTGTTTCCTCAGCTTTTTAAACCTGTTTATTTGTTATCTGGTCCCAAAAGTCCGTTGCAGTATTTGTTGGGGGCACAAAAGTTTTTTTTTCTTGTTTTTCTAATCATAGGAGTGTTGACTTTTATTTATTTGTCTATTTAGCTTTTATGACTCTAGCTACGGCTATTCGGTTCCTAGGTTTGTGTAAATTTGCACATTTTATGATTATAACCCATTCTTAAGGTAATTTCCATTGTAAGGCTGTGTCTTAAATGGCTATCTATGATAGCTGATGTGTTTGGGTTTTTGTACTTAAAATTCCAGTTGATGGAGAAATTCTTATCTTTCCCCAATATTCAATCATTCAATGCATAAGCGAAGATTCGCGTATCAAATCCTACTGATTATGCAAAAGAAAAATTATACTAGTACATGCTTTTGATTTATGAACTTAAATTTTGTGAATGAGAAACAAATATGTTATATCTAAAACTAGTTGGTGTCTTAACTCTTTTAACTCAAACCATAGCATAAATTGTTCATTCAAGTTTGAAGTGCGACGGGGAAAGTTATGATGTGTCATATTGACCAATCTATGTTACTGCCCTTGTCAGGATTTGATCGCAATCGTTTGACTTGGTGTGTGATTTTATATATGTGTTGAATTTTTGTGTATCTACCTAGTTATTCATACTTATGATACCGATAGTGAAGCTTATTGTAGCAACTGAGATGTGAGTTAGCGACTGTACCCTAGTAGAGGATGAGCGATTTGATATTTTTGGTGTGAAAAGCTTTCCTACGAGGGAAATGATTTGGACAAGAAAAATGTTGCAAGGATATGAAATACTTAAGTTATCATAATTATTCTAATTTATGCGGTAAAGGCTGGGAAAATGGGAAAGCAACAAGTAGGGGAGCCCTTGCCTCCATGCTGGTAATTTAACTTCGTATATACTATGGCTATACTTTGTTTATTGTGGTCTAGTCCCTGAAGTGGCTGACATGGTTTGGTATTTGGTACTTTATTCACTATGACACGAAGGCATACTTTATTTATTGCAAAAAAAAAATAATATTCATCAACTCGGTGAGATTTCCGTATAATGATCTTGGATTTTTTTTTACATCAATGGAACTACTCTACTGATAGGCTTAATCATTTGGAATTTTGATTGTTTTAGCTTATATAAGCAAGATTTCGAAGATAAGTGACTGCCACCAAACGTCACAGAACAGGCTTCTGTGTACGTTTATTCTTTCGTTGTACTGTGGAAAGAAAGCTTGCAGTCCTATATATATATTACTGTCTATATGTGTATTGTTGTCTGACGCAAGGAGAGCAGGATAACAAATTCTGAGGTTGCAAGGGGAATACTAAGATGGCTGCCCCTCTGTCAACATCGCCATGGGAGAAGTTAGGATCCCTTAAGGTAACTCAAAATCATAGTTTCATTTATGCTCTTACTTTCTGGATCGAATTCATAAGCTTAAACGCAAAATATGATTCTAATTTTTTTGGGTGGTTTTTGGAATCAGTATCTGGTATATAGTCCATTTTTTGTTCAAGCAGTCGGTCAGTGGATGCTTGTGGGAAGCATATTGGAGAGCTGGGGCTTCCACATCCTCTTGCTTTGTGCTCTCAGAGGTCTGGTTCATCAGCTCTGGACTTCTTTCTGCATTATTCCCTGCCTTAGTTTACGACGCCGCATTATACTACGAGGTGCCGACTTCGAGCAGATTGATCGAGAGTGGAATTGGTAATATATCTTTGTTTCAAGTTTTGGATATTTTCCATGTCTCTTCCAACTTTCAACAACCTTCAGTCTAAATTAGAAAAAACTTTGCAATTAACACATGATATATGTTATGAAAGGGATGATTTTCTGATCTTGCACTCATTTGTGGCGGCCATGGGATACCTCATCTTTCCTTTCCTGAGTAATCTTCCCCTGTGGAACTCCAGGGGATTTGTCATTGCGACAATATTTCATGTTATTTGTTCAGAGCCTTTGTACTATGTTTTGCATAGAATTATGCATGGAGATCACTTGTTTAAGCGCTACCATTCGCGGCACCATTCATCTCCGGTTCCCCAACCTTTCACTGGTAATACTCCATTTTTAGCATTCTTTTCTTGAATGAGAGCTGGTTCTGGTTTTCATAACATTTTGTTTGTATACCACTTAAAAACACATTTATTTGTATCTGTACTTGCAGCTGAACATGCAACGTTTTTGGAACATCTGTTGTTGATCCCAATAATAGCCATTCCTGTGGTGGTTCCTTCACTCATGGGAAATGGATCAATAGCATTGGTGTATGGTTACGTCTTGGGTTTTGATTTTCTGAGATGTATGGTGCATTCCAACATTGAAGTCTTCTCGCATCGGATTTTTGAAGCATTTCCAGTACTCAGATTTCTTCTGGTTACCCCAACGTAATTTCCCTTTTTTCTCTTTTGCTTATGATGAGAAACATGAAATATGTGTATGCACATGCATATTTGGCGTTTTTTTTAAAACAATATTCGGGGATTGATTAAATCTTAACAAAACTAAAAACGATTAGATGCTAATAGATTGCTATGTTAAATCGAATAAATGTAAACATCATTAACTTGAAAGGGATCAGAATATTGAAATAGATCTTAACCGAGTCGTTTCAGTTCAGTTTCGTTGACGTGACAGTGCTTTGGAAATTTATAGGATGACATGAACTATCGATTTTCAATATAGAATGTGAAAGGTAAAACATGATTCATGAAAGCCAGAAGCTAGAAGACGCCTGACAGTAATGGATTGCTTTATGATATTAGAAGAGGCTCACAACGAACTTCAATTTACTTGGAAGAATGCAGATAACATTAAATTTAGTCAAGTCGGCTGCTTCATGACTGATAACCCTTTTAAGTGTGCCTCATAATCCGGCCGATTTGGTTCGATCAACTTTGTTCTGATTTTCTCATCTACATTATTAATCAGGACGAGTATCTATGTAGCCCATCCCATTTAATGGGACAAAGCTTGGTTTGTTGTTGTCCTAATTGGGATAAATATGGGATAAATTATTCAAGTCGGATATCAGCCATACCGGGCGGCTTCAGCCGCTTGTTAACCATTGTTGAATGCTTGAATGTAAATCTAGTTGTAATGAGATCCCCTTCTTGTAAGTTATTCCTTATCCTTATTTGTTATTTGTGTTGGTTGAACTTGCAGATATTACAACTTGCATCATGCAGATACTACCTCAAACTTCTGCCTTTTCATGCCCCTCTTTGATATTCTTGGTAATACTCTGAACAGCAACTCTTGGGACCTCCAAAAGAAGATTAGTCTTAATGCAGGTAATTGATAAGCAGAACTTTCTCTTATTTATTTATTTGTTTATTTTTCTCTTTTACTTATATTTATCATTTCAGGAACCAATGCTAAATATTAGTTCTATTTTACACGCCCCTCACATGAATTTGGATTGAAGCATGGATATGCACTTGCCACCTTATGTCAAGTGCTAAATATATGGGGTATATATGATTCATACTTGTGAGCTTTAGTCAATTGTGCTCAATATTATATTAATGAAATAGTTAGTATTGAATCTTAAATATATACATTGGCCCATCTCCTATCAAGTGCTATGTATGATGATAGAAAGATCCAAAGTCGTGACCTCGAATCACAATTGATGTGATATCATGTTAAATAATTTACTCTGATAAATATAAAAAATATAAAAATTGCAGAAGGCACAAGAATATCAATTAAGATATTTTAATTCTGGTTTCTAGACAACACTCTTCTCCATGGCTTCGCATTTTGCATTGATTCGCACAAGCTAGCTTGTTATCATCTATGATTTATGGCATTTTCTTATCAACTCTGCGTTAATGCAGGAAAGAATCCCAGGGTGCCGGATCTAGTTTTCCTGATTCATCCAGTAGATGTATCTGCAACTCTGCATGGGCCGTTTATGTTTCGTTCATTTGCTTCAATTCCATACTCTATCAAGTGGTTCATATATCCTCTTTGGCCTGCTGCCTTCTCCCTTGTACTTATGGGATGGGCATGGGCTAAACCCTTCATCGCCTGCTTCTATGAGCTTCGCGGCAAGTTGCAACACACTTGGGTCATTCCTAGAATTGGTTATCAGGTATGCTGAATTTGGCATAATTTGGTAGCTTTACTAATGACCTGAGTTGAGCTTTCTTTTTCTCTGACGTAGTTTGGTCTAAAAAGGTATCAGTACCTGAATTGTTACCTATTTCGATATTTTTGGCCATGCGATCCCTGAGTTTTTCAACGATTTCTGTCTTTTATGCAGTATTTTCTGCCATCTGAAAGCAAGGGTATTAACAGGCTGATAGAAAGGGCTATCCTGGACGCAGATAGGTTAGGTGTCAAAGTAATGGCCCTTGCTTCTCTTAACAAGGTTCCTAATCTCTCCCTTGCTGAATCTTCTTCAAATTTTGCTATTCCTTGTTTTTGTTGCTTGGTATCGGTCAACATGTACTATCTGTCTTTGGGGGCATGGTCTGATGGTTCTTTCATTTGTGATTCCATCAAGGAAGTTGCTGAAACTTCAATTTACTTTTTGAAGCACACACTGCCTTGTTAGTATCATGCTTTGCAGATTAACATGTTAGAATGGTTAGTTGTTGCACGCATCAAGGTGCAGTTGTTGCACTCTGAGTTGGGCCTAAACACGCGTCATAGAATTACTTGTTGCACCTGGGTGGTAGTTGATCATGTGAACGTAAAGTGGGTTTGTACAATTTTTCAAGATAGTGGTGATTCTGTGATGTTTATTTGAAATTTTGGAGTAAATCACCCTATTTCTGATGCATCATACATATTTTTGGTTCACAGAATGAGCAACTAAACGGTGGAGGTGCTTTATTTGTGGAAAGGCACCCAAATCTGAGAGTCCGAATTGTGCACGGAAATACATTGACAGCAGCAGCGCTTCTTAACGGCATACCAGAAAATGTTAGGGAGGTGTTCCTCACTGGGGCAACTTCTAAGCTTGGCAGAGCAATTGCCCTGTATCTTTGTCGCCGGAGAGTTCGTGTCCTGGTAAGTAATTCTTACATTATTCTTTTTTAGCTGATTTTCTTGAATAAGTGGTTCTGACGTCGAGGTGTCCTAGTCTGACTTGTTTTGCTTTTGTTTCTATTCTTCAAGTATCAAAGATCTTGTGCTCTGTTTATTAGCACATTTGTGGTTGTATCAGTGTTTGGTCATGACACTTTAAACTTGCAGATGTTCACTCTTTCGGGAGAGAGATTCCGCAAAATTCAAGCGCAAGCTCCAGTTGATTGCCAAAAGTACCTAGTTCAGGTGACAAGATACGAAGCAGCGAAGAACTGTAAGGTAAGCGGACATGTGATATTATTCAGTTTTCCATGTCAAGGATGAGTCCTTTTTAGATTGGATACCAAAACAACATGCATATTGCAGACATGGATTGTTGGCAAGTGGATGACACCGAGGGAGCAAGATTTGGCACCGACTGGCACACATTTCCATCAGTTTGCAGTGCCTCCAATCTCGGAATTCAGGCATGACTGTATCTATGCTGGTTATGCTGCCATGAGACTTCCTGAAGATGTTCAAGGCTTTGGCTATTGTGAGGTATCTTTCTGCACTTCTTTTTATGTATTTGCTCATGTATTTTATTTACTGCAACCACATATTTATTGAATTTCTGAATGTGTTCAATTCTCATTAGCTTTTCACGAACAACTTTGCATCCCTTTCTTTATTTTAGAGATTATGATAATCTGTTTGGTAGTGGTAATAGATTTGTTTCTAGATTGATTCTTTAGTTTTCTTCGATTAATTTTCTTTGTTTCTTGGTCGTGGCATGAAGTATATGTTGGAAAGAGGAGTCATATATGCGTGTCATGCCGGAGGTCTGGTTCATGCCTTGGAAGGCTGGACTCATCACGAAGTTGGTGCGATTGATGTTGATCAGATTGATGTAGTCTGGAAGGCTGCACTGAAGCATGGATTGAGGCCAACAACAAAATCTTATACTCAGCAGCCTTCTGTTTTGCTCGACAAATCATAACCAGGGTATACTCTTGTGTAACCTCATCCAGTCACCACCAAGCACTGTAGGCCGGAAACTGTAATCTCCTCCATGATTCATGTACTCATTTGACATGTTAGGAATATTGTTTTAGTCATGAAATACATGATGCACAGAGATTTCCATGATGTATCTTGAATGAGATGTGCGACTTAAATCATGTTGATGCTATAAATATAAGTGCAAGCTCAGTGTTGGTCTTGGCTTTAAACTTCTCACATGATTACTCTTCGAGTTTCATTTGTTTTCATGTTCAGTACTCTTATGAGTATGCAACACTATAGGAGATTGATGTTGTCGAAATGTGTACTCCACTTCAAGCATCCCACTAACGTACAGGTCACATCTAGATTTAGCAAAATCTTTCGAAATCAAGCCGTGATTGTCTACTGAAATCCTAACATGGTCGGCAAGTTGAACTGGTCGCCTTTATGGGGGACTTCGTCGCAAGTATCATAGAAGTAATCTATGCAGCTAAGTTTAGAGTGGGAGCATATGGATCCTAAAGTGTAAAATAATAAATCATTGCCTAGCAAAACAAGTTTGCCGTCCATTCCCTATTAATGGGTGAAGGTAATGATTAACACAGTAATGAAGATTTATGTACTTAATTACTCCCTAATCCACGGAGTTCATACATGAGGCAACTCGTTAGGCAAACATGTAGCCAAGGGAACAAAATCCAAATCATGCAATCGATGTAAGTTTGCTTTCACTACCTGCAGTGTTCATTGCTTGGGAACACAGCGTCGTCCACCAAGGAATATGAGGGTCTCCTATTTTGTACCATTACTTCTGTCTGTCATATGCTATTTTCGGCTTCTGTCATGTTTTACTGTAATTTTCAGCTCCAGTCACATGTTCCATCATTTCCTGTAATCCATTTGCTAGGAACAGTTCGTACATGAACTGGTTTTTCTCTAGTTAGAAGATGATGGTTATCGGACAAAAGCTCATTTCATCACAGCCCATGAAATATTTTTTTGTGGATATATATTGATGATAGAGTTACCTGAATCCAATGTAATGTATTCTCGAAGAGAGAACATGTTTGAGATTGCAATCATATTTTATTCAGGTTCAATTTTCAGTTTGTCATGGTGATCGCACATCCTTCTTCCATGGTAGCTGATGAAAAACTCGGACAAATGATCACCATGAAAGCAATTTCATTCAGCAGAAAGACAAAGCTGTGTAGATCACATAATCGAGATCAAACCAAAATGATTGCATCTTTCTCAAGTCATCTGACTCAAGTACTATCAAGCATTGCAGGTTAAAAAGTCGCAACAAAAAGGACAGGCTGCAAGTTAGAAACACCTTCCATCAACTCAAGATGACTGCTGATTGTAAAATTCTCTGCCCTCTCCTTGACGTTCTTCCCCACTTGAACACTGGCGAGGACCCAGGATCAGTTGAAAGAGCAAAGGAGAGCTTGGCGTCTTTCCTGAATGACCACACCTCCAACAACTTCCCTTCCTTGAGCCAATAAACCATTGCAGGATCATGCCAAGACAAACAGCATGTAGTTCCAGTACCGTAGTTCCACTTCTTCAAGGCCATGATCCATGAAATCATCGCCGGATCATTCACTTCAACAATGACAGCATTAGGCTTACCGTAATTGTCATGGCCATTCAAGATGTTGATCTCAAAATCATTGAGAGATGGATAACTTTTCTTGCAGAGCATGGACAGTAGTCCTTGATTCCGATCACGTTCACTTAAAGTCGGCATTTTTCGTATGACCAGGTTGTGATCACTCATCACTTCCACCCATGCTGAAGATCTTCCTTGATAGTTCTTCAGGGGGGAAATTTGTCTTGGAGTTGAGGGGGACAAAATCAAGCGGAAGAAGAGTATGAGACCTTCTTCTCTTTCCGAGCAGCTTGCCATCCGCTTTGCCTTTGAGTTGATTTCTGGGAAAGTGTCCATTTTTCTCGAATTTGGAAAGATCCGACAAATGTTCTTACGACCGCATCTGTTTTCTCCATTACAGTTGTGACGATCTACATTTCCTAGCCATGGAGAACTTTGACCCAGATTATATACAAATAACTGTTAGCAATTTATAAGCAGGACACTTGGTGTTTGTGTATGGGTTCAGGATGAGCGTTTGTATAAGGAAGATTTAAAGAAGATCCTTATATTGTTTTTATTCTCATGAAAATCACAATATTATATAAAAATTATATTATTCAATAATTTTTTTTAAACTGTATTATTCATTTTAACATAATAAAAAATTTTAACCCAATAATTATTATTATTAGTGTAACTTAAATATGATTACGATGTCATGAAAAAATTATGCTAGTGTTAGTAGCTGGAATAACTGGTTCCAATGATGTAACAAGGTCATGACTCATTACCAATCATTAGTTGCAACTTTCTCTTCATTCCTCCAACCTCGGCGTGGGTTCATCTTCACACTACACAAAACAAATGCTGGGGTTTTGCTAGGGTTTAAGCTGCCCTGTTCTCCAAAACCCCTGCAAACCCCAACCCACAATGAATTCCCTCACCCCCAAATCCAAAACCCTAACCCTAATCCACATCATCTCCCCATATCCCCTCTTTCTCCTCTCCCGCTCCTCCCCTATCTCCTCCCTCGCCGCCTCCCCACCCCACCACGGAGGCGAGGCGGCGAGCAGGAACGTAAGGGTATCAGTGTGGTGGGACTTCGAGAACTGCGGTGTGCCAGTGGGAGTGAATGTGTATAGGGTGGCGCAGTCGATTACAGCTGCGGTTAGGGCGAATGGGATCAAGGGGCCTGTTCAGATCACTGCTTTCGGGGACGTGTTGCAGTTGTCGAGGGCGAATCAGGTCGCGTTGTCGGTGACCGGCGTCAACCTAACGCATATTCCCGGTGGTATTGCTTCTTTTGATTTTTGCTACTGTGATTTTTTGTTGTGTGATTTGTGGAGAATGGAAATGGAGGGAAACAACAACAAGAAGACAGACAGGTAATCCCGTCATCGACAGAGTTTGGGGAGGGCGAGACATACTCAGTCTTCCATACTGTTGCCTGATGCCATCAGGAAGAAAAAGCAAAAGGACAATAATATATAGAAAGAAATAATGCGATAAAATAGTTACCCCAGGAAATAAGAAATGAGGGAATTGATTTGTTGAGATAAATGGAAATGAAATATTTGTTCAATGTTCTAGAAATGCTAGGCAGCTGAGGGTGATCAAGACAACCTTGGCTTCTAGTCCCTGGATGGGAGACATGGTGATGCTTACTCTAGGCGGCTGTGGTGTCAATTTGACGTTTGGACATATAACTTGGTGTATGCAAAGGAAGTTTTCTTGATGATTGACGCATGTATCACAAAGAAGAGAAATAAGGACATTTGAAGTTACTAATTATCAATGACACAACTACCAAAGGTCCTCGGGGTTTGCGGGCTATTCGGTTGACCAAAGACAAATCCTTCGGGGATTCCTTTTAAAAAAAATAAAAAATGACACAACTACCAATTAATATTTGATGGTGAGACTCCTAGAGGGGCCAGAGATCCTTGGGCGTTTTAGGATTGCCTAGTTCCTAAGTCTTGCTTGGGTAGGGGACTAAACTTTCTTTTGTAATACTGTATTGACATTAGTTTCTGGTCGTTTCCCAGTTCTGTGGTACATGCTGCTGATTCTGATTCCATCTATCATGCTCTGAGGTTTTGACAGATTTGCTATTTTGTTTTGTATCGATGTTTTGCTTGGTTTTGACTCAACATTTCAAGTATGAACTGTGTATATGGATTGAAAATGTGTTTTGATCATTTCTTGTTGGTTGTTCAGTGCACTTCCTCAAAAGTTCTTCATGGTTGGATCTTCTTTTGTTATCCATGAGTCTTTAATTCTAAGCACTATATTCTTGGTTTCAGGTGATAAAAATGGGGCTGATCGCTCGCTTCTTGTCGATCTGATGCATTGGGTTTCTCAGAACCCACCTCCAGCACACCTTTTCTTGATTTCAGGAGACAAGGCTTTTGCTAGTACTCTTCACAGATTGAGGATGAACAATTACAATATTCTACTCGCGAGTACAGGCAGTTCCCCGAATGTCCTATGTAGTGCTGCGAGCATTATGTGGAGTTGGAAGGAATTAGCTAAAGGAGAAAACCTCACTGGCCGGCATTTCAACCAACCTCCTGATGGTCCCTTCTATTCCTGGTATGGCCAATTTAAAGTCCCACTTGAAGACCCGTTCTCTGTTTCGCATACAAATGCCGAGCCTTTGGAATCCAAGTCAAGTGTCTCCAAAGGCTCTTCTGTCAGCGCACGGAAATTAAACGGCAAAGTTGATTCAGTGTCTAATGTGGTGAATCAAAATCCTCCACTTGTCAATAAGCAAGTTGCATCTCCGGGGTCGATGATTAAAGATAGAGTTCAAGAAGCGAAAACATCTACAACAAATGGCAGTGACCTTTTTGCACATAAAGTGGCAGGTAAGAATGAATCCATTACCTCTTCTCTCGAGGTGAATGAAAAGGTGTTGGAAGTGAAAGAAGATCTGAGTGCGCAGGTTAAACATTCTGACGTGGAACAAGGTCAAGACGCCCCTTCAGAAAAGCTCTCCAAAAATGAGATGTTGAATGATAAAGTATTAGAGAATAACACTACTGTTGCTGGATTGGGGTTCTTCGATAGAGCATGGGCATGGTTTAGTTGGGGTAGCGACGACGATAGGCACATTCAGCTTTCTAATACTTTGGACCAGTCCCATGCTTTTAGAGGTGGTTTTGATGAGTTAAGTCCCAAAGATACTGAATTAACTGGTAACGCTGCTGATTCTGCACATGATTCACGTTCATTGGGAAAAGCTGAATGTAGCCCGGATGCGAAACATAATGTGGGTACTGAAAGAGAAGGAAGTGAGACAATAAGCCAAGATCGTGTTAATGAGTCA
Source organism: Drosera capensis (assembly GCA_001925005.1). Lineage (NCBI taxonomy): Eukaryota > Viridiplantae > Streptophyta > Magnoliopsida > Caryophyllales > Droseraceae > Drosera > Drosera capensis. Next base: position 16,207 of record LIEC01010197.1, on the reverse strand, counting down.
AATGCTAGCTCAAGTTTTGTTGCCAAGGTGATAGGCTGGTGCATGTTTTGGAAGGGAGAACCAAACGTCGGTGCTATGAGCGAACAGTCCAGTGCAGAGTTAAAAATTGTAGACGTCCCTGAAAAACATGAAGTATTCTTCACAGATTCTCAGTGGAGGGATGCAGAATCATTTATTAAATCAAGTGATGCATCGCAAATTATTTTGAACTCAAGAAACAGGTAGCTCTCTATCTCACATTTCGGTATTAGTCATTTTGTTATTTTCTTTCCTCAAATGCTCCTTGTGCTATAAGGATTCCATTACGTTCAAGATAGTATTACTGATCTCGCGGTGGAATATGAACATTGTTAATGGGGATTGCCGATGCGGGAATTCGATCTTTTGACTCTTCTCAACTGCTGTTAGAGGGATTAGCTGTAAATAAGGTTATATATATATATTTTAAAAAACAAACTAGAATTGCATGAAAAATGGCATGCTGATGGAGAACTACCTTCTAAAATGCTCACTGATGTCATGCAGATGAGATGCCATTGGTGAATGCCGAATTAAATCCAAGAAACATGGTTGCAGATTATAATTTTTGTTTATCATGCGTCTCCATCGTTATCATGGGGTTGATTGATTACACTGCTACTCTGTTTTCAGGGAAGATCTTGCTCAAGCTATGCAGAAGGGCGGCCCGAAAGCGCTCCAATCCCTCTGCTTATTTGATCTTCTCCACTTGGTTGATCTCGTAATTTCTGAGAAGAAATGGATTGAGGAATGCCCTTTGAAGACGCATCCTTTTAGAGTCATCCAGCCGAACGACAAGGGAGCCATTCCAGCTCATGCTTCAAATGCAAATGGGTTGAGCTCAATATTCATGTCTTCATCTTCTCCATCGAATTCCACAAAGCGTTCAGGCCATCATGTGAAAAGAATAGTTGAAAATCTTCAGCATTCAGAGGCTTCCTCTACTATCAATAAAAAACCGGCAAAGAAGTCCAGAACAGAGATTCTAGCCGATTGTTGGAAGCTTTCACAGGAACTATTGAATTCGAATCCCGAAGGCTTCAGTATCAGGATCTTCAGGAAACTGTTTATTGAGAGGTATGGCTATGCACTTGACCATGAGAAGCTTGGTTACCCTAAACTAAGATCCCTTCTTCAGATAATTCCTGGGTTGCAAATTGTGTCCACTTCTGTTTCCCCTGCAACATGGCCTGGGAAGGACCTATCTGCACAACAGTCAGGTATTAAAGGCCAAACTATAAATCCTATACTTGATGCGTCATTGAAGGATGATGATAATGAGTCATGGGAGGAACTTGGACCCGTCGAGATCCCGAAATGTTCCAACGAGGAAGCCAAAGGTGCCTGCAAGGTTGATGATGATTATGAATCCGCTCTTTCCTGCAAGGTTGATGATGATTATGAATCCGCTCTTTCGAATGATGATTTGACAGAATCAGAAGAAGAGACTTTCCCCTCAAGTAAAGGAGAAGCACAAGAAAAGTATAGGATGAATGAAGATAAGAGTTCGTTGCTCCAAGTGCTTGATGCATGGCACAGCAACAAAGATAACAGCAGCATGGGAGACGGTCCAGACAACTTGGAGGACACAGTGGGTATTTCAGGTCAAGATTCGAGGCCCTCAGGTTTGTCCCAAGCTGGTGCAAGGCAAGGTGAATTTAAGAATACAGCTTCTCTTAGCTACACAATGAGACAGAGGCCTGCCAAGAGCTACAATTTCATTTCTGATTCAGCCGGGGATGAAGATGACAAGCTGATTGATGGTATGTTGGGTGTTTTGAAGGGAACAAGTGGATCTAAGTTTCCTGCTTAGTAAATTTTCTGGATGAAATGGTTAATACAGGATGTTGACGGTGGCCCGGTGGGTGGAGTTTCTCATTGTAAGTCAAGGATTTCTCATTAGGAGTTGCCCTTGATTATTGCAAGATCAGCAAATCTGGAAGGTTCGACTTAGCCAGGATAAGCTCTGACATGTCCAGAACAATTCGATCTGGATATATTGAAACAATTCTCCGATTGGTATGTATAGAACACTTTTATCTAGATAAGTACATTTTGTTCAGGAAGAGAAAAAGTTGATTAGGGCAGTATGCCTTGTGTTCCAGTTATATATTTATGTTGCCAGTGATCCAGCTGAGCATGGCTGTTCTATGGCCGGGGGTCCTGAAAGTAGTCACGAAATTTTTTGCCAAAAATCTGTAGCTGACTTTGGAAGGAAGATGATGATCAGTTTTAGTTGCTTTCATGTTTTTTTTTTTTTAACAAAGCCCATCGTGTGGACAAGTTCATTGTTCATACTACAAACAAGCAGTATATGCCGAGGGAGCGTTGGATTCCACATACGAATCGTAGCACAATCGGCTACATAAGATGCCATTTCGTGTGCTGCTGTATTACCCTCTTTATACACCCATGAACATTGAACTTGAACGGACAAATCCCTCCTGCTACCTTTCAACATGCTCCAAGCTCGGCGACAATCTGTTTCAATGACAATCCGATCCATCTTCGCTTCATAGGCCGTTTGTAAACCTGCACAAGGAGATTGTTCTCGTAATGCCATGGCCCTCCCTCAATGACCTTTTCCAAGTCTCTTCCGGATTGAAATTTGAAGAGGAATACATTATAACTTCCTCCCCACTGGCCCAGCACAGCACAGAGATCGACTTCATCCATCATCGAGATGCGTGGGGGAGCATCTTGACTTCCCATTTCTCGAACGACTGAATAGACAGCCAGGCACCTAGATCGGCAAAAAGCTCCTCCCACGGCGAAGAGAAAGTCGCTCCTCAGAAATTTAGAAATTTGATGTCAAGCACTGGATACATATTGGTAGAATTGTTGAGAGAATATTTACTTAATATTTGGATGCCTGACTGCCCGACTGGTAACTAGAAGAAAATAAGTTCTGTTCATTTCCGTCATGTCGAAAGTAGGTACTCTGTTTCTGGTAGCTGATAGGTTTGGGTGTTCTTTGTCTTCTCAATGAAGAAAGTTTGAGTAATGATTACACCATGAACGACTTTCATTTGACGATCGAAAATGTACCAATTGATCTGTTATCCATTCTGACGGTATCTGAAAGAAAAACATTTTGATATTATAGAAAAATGGCAGCAGGTTACACACTTGAACAATCGTCTGGACCGGATTCAGAGTCTCCTATTCCCACGCAACTCTTCAAAAAACACGTAAGTATGGAGTCCAGTAATACAATGAATCATATTAGGTGAGCTTTCCTGACTGTAAAACTCACAGTGGTTCACATTTTGCTCTATACACTATGTAATGATCTATGGTAACTTACATGCCTAGACACTTGGCCCAACAGAAAACGCCAGCGACTCTTCTGGGCACGGCATAGTTCTCCAGAGAAGCAGGATCAGAATCCAAGTCATCCGCACTCGACCATTTATAAACTCCTGTTTCTTGTGTGCCACCTGGTACTGTATTGTCTAGAAAAAATGCTATGAATAATGTGACCACCATATTCATTGACAGGAGGCCATTCAGTGCGAAATCCAGCTGATATTCAAACCAGAAATAAGATTTGCTATCAGTTGTAGGCTGAAGAGAAGGCCAAAACAATCACTTGAAATATAATGGTTACCTCTGTGCTGCCAATGTGCACTGGCCCACTTGATGCCGCTGAAAACGGAAGTAGATAACCGGGAAGTATCAGGCTGGAGACGGGCTGATATTGCTGGAAATATGCAGGTATAGAAAAACCAAGAAACAAAGACACCCCAACAATCGCCGTGTTCCTGAAAGTTGATTGCTGACTGTACTGTAAAGTTGAAAGACCGATCGCGACGACGATAGCCCAAGTGAAGCATAACGCAGAAGCAGCCAATGGCAGTGGTATTGAAGCAAGAATCCCGCCTATTTTCCCTGTGCAAACAGATGACAAAATGGCATTCCGGTGCGCTCTTAACATAAATCCACAGGCCAAACCAGCTTGAAGATTTGTTTTGATCATCAGGCAAAAAACTTATGGGATGTTTGCTATCGTTGCTCAAAACTAAGAAAACTAAAACCAGTAACAAAACCAAAAAAATTTAACAACAAAAAACAAAAAACACTTGATAAAATAAATTGTTTTTATGTAAAGAAAATCTTGAATAGTGCATTCAGATGAATCACAACACAAAAACTTAAAACCATTTTTCATGGTTTTATGTCTTTCTTTCCTCCCATTTTATCCATTTGAGAACAGTAACAAACAAGTCCTTAATTAAGGATGGGGCCATAAATGTCTCTAGTCTGATTGTCAAGGCTAGAAGGAAAGTATATATTCAAACAAAATGGCTTTACCCATAACAGAGATGATGACCAAGAACACGGCGCCAAGTTGGATGGCCCCACGATTCGCCACCTTTGTAGAGTTTATTGTGTGCACATTTTCGGTTAGTGTAGTGGAACCTGTTCCTGTACCCCAAAGTCCAGCAAGAATACTGCAAAAGCCTTCCATCCCAATCCCTCTGCTCACGATGCCGGGAGTTGGAGGCTTTGAGTTCGCTCGCAGAGATGCTGAATGATATGTACCAATCTAGAGAAGTTTTGCACAGGTGAGCAGAATGGTACTCGCAGTATAATGCAGGAAGCAACTAATTTTCATTCATTTTTTAGTGTTTTAAGAGATTTTAATAGGTTTTATAATGTGTATTAACCTTTTTCAATCGTTTTTTAGTGTTTTCTAGAGATATAGGTGGTTTTTATGGTGTTTTTAGCCTTTTTTTTAAAGGTTTTTTTTTACTGTTTTAAGATTATTTCAAGGATCTTTTGATAGATTTTTTTGCTTTTTCACATGTTTTGAGATTGTTTTATGATGTTTTTAGTACTTTCCATTTATTTTTTTAGTGTATTGTAAAGGTTTGAATTGTTTTCATGGTGTTTTAAGGCTTTTCATGTGTTTTGGAGTGTTAGAAATTTATAAAAATAACAAATGCAATTCATCTGTCTTCTACCAAAAGTTCAGCTTTGGATCGAGCTGAAGGCAGCCATCTAAAATGTGTCAATTGGACAGTAGCACAATATCGACACTTGCTTAATCATGTCATACACATATTTTTATATCTAATGCTTTGGGGGAAAAAACTTACCGAGTTGACTGATGCAATCAATGATACAAATACCATGATTATAGACGTCCTCAACTTGAAGACAGGAACACCCCATTGAAATGGATAGGGAATTCTGACCCAAGAAGAAGTTCTCCATGCATCAGAAACATCTGTTCGGCAATGTTGCATGGTAAACAAGTGCTTCCTGCACGCCTCAACTAAGATGTTGGAAGAAGGTATGCCGGTGCTGCAGCCTTTGAAGTTGTAGGCCCCGCCAGCCGTCAAAAAGAAGGCATATGCCCATACAATCACGATGCTGAGAGGGACCTGCAGTTGCTCAGTGAGTTCAGATTCAAAGAGATGTTTGAAGCACTATTATTGCAGAATGAAATACAAGCAACTTCAGAGCACTTGGCAATAATACAAGCAAGAAGGGGAAAACTCAAAAACAAGTAGTCTAAGGGAAAGTAGAGGGATCATCCCTATCGAAAATTAAAACAGCTATTGCAATTTCATACCGCATAAATCCGGAAGACTTGATGCCCATTGATGGATAATCCTCGGAGATACTGAAAGACAAGAGGTTGAGCTAAAGTCAAAAGACTTGTTATTTTTATCTCACAAAAAAAAAATCCTCTACAAAAAAAAAGAGAAAAAGTCAAATAATTTTTTATTGGAAAATCTAATTGTGCCAGAATGGGCTAGTGATGGTCGCACTTTAGGCTTTTGGTGATGATTTTGTTTTGTTTTTGTTTTTGTTTCGTTTATGAAATCTCTAAAAAAAATAGATCTTTCTTTTAGCTCAGAAATCAGATATGTCACTAAAAAGTTGATGGACCCTTTGAGAGATACCTAATTCAGCAAGATGGCGAGCACAAAAGATGATTGCTTACCAAGGAAAAAATTAGAACCAAAATTATTTGCGGCATGCTGATCTGCAAGCAGGTACCAGCTTGAGGAAATCCATAGCTAAGAAAAGCCAAACCTATGGCTACAGTTGTTGGGCCAACCACGACTGGATTTATCCACCTGTTACAAGCGAAATCATGAATCAGACCTTGCCATTGATAAATTATAACAAACCGGTTATAAAAGAAGTTTAAAGACAATAAAGTAGTATATATTTTAAGAAGGCCATAGCCTTCAGCAAGTAATCAAGCTCTTTCATCACCTCAAAAGAAGAGCCATGAGTCCGCTGAATCCCAATATGCTTTGGAAAATAGAACCAACGATAATAGCACCCTGCAACTCTCTCATTATTTGTGTAAACTTCTGCAATTGATGATACCAAAATAGGAGACAGGAAAAGGTTAATCCGATATTCACAGTACAAAAGAGAAAGATGGCATCAAACAAAAGACTGAGAGCATAGTTGTAAGTGAAGACTGCTGAATATAATGCTCAGAAAGCTTTGGTATCCCATGTGATAGGTCCGCAAAACTTACATGTTGAGAAAGATCACGCAGTTCCTCTGAGTTCATAATGACTAAAGCTGGGGCCAAGAACACAAAAGAGCTCCCTTGAACCAAGGGGAGACGAGTTCCGAAGTAGGAATGTAGCAGTGTGGTAATGCCAGACACGATCAGCATCGAGGAAATAACATTTGCTGTATCCTTCTGTTATCATCATAGAGAACTAGAGTAAATGAAGCATGTAAATAGACTTTCGCCTCACTTCCAAACATGCGGAAAAATTATAAGCAGATAAAAGGAGATGCTCACATCAGTTCCGCCCATAGCTGGTACAATAACAAGAGGTATGAAAACAAGAGAACCTGCTAATGACAAACAATGCTGTAGGCTGTAATAAATGCGTGGAACTGCAATTTGGAGAGCATGGATTTAGTCATGATCAAGATGCCGAAGATCAAGATGCTGAGAATCTATTTGACAACAAAGCAAGCACAAAGCGTCTAAAAAAATTACAGAAAATGTGAAGCATTTTAGATTAACTAATCAAGATGCTTTCTTAATTTCTTGATTCAACAATGTACAGATTGCATATACAGAATACAAACAGCATAGACAACATGACGCGAGGCTAAGGAATTTTTGCGAGGGGGATGGGAAACCATCCTGCCACACACCCCACCTATATTAAAGTGCCTTATGTGAATATAAAATGACCTAGCTTAAACAATAAGTAATGGCACAAGTACATGCCAGCATTACAAAGATCCACGGATAGAAGAAAAACAAGACTTTCCATCATCCATTATTATTCACCGGAAACCATCCCATGGTTTGCTATATATTGAGCATAATGATCTTATATCATGAACTATTCCTGAAAAAGCTGTGACAGTGATGATAGTTGCTGCTATACGTGTCAAGTGATTTTTGCATGTGTACTAACTAGAGATAAATTCGTCGCTCATATTCATGGCACAACAAATATCAACTAACAAGCAGAAAAGCTGAAAATAAGCCCAAAGAGTTCATCATATTAACTCTTCAAGAACACCTCCATGAAACAAACAACCAACCAACTATCAAAGAAAAACTAACTCACTGAAGCCAAGATTATCAGTAATCCCGCACTTTAGATCATACTTTCTCGGAAACCTTCCTAGGACTGGCTCTTCAGGATCATGAAAGACATCGATCCCAACCTCACTTTCCACTTCATTTTCATTCTTTCTGGGCTCTTCAGCAGCTGGAGCAACTATAGAAACACCATCCTCAACACCATTGCCACTCCCATTCTCATTCCCATTACCAATGTGATCCCCATTTCCGTTTCCATTCAGGATCCGCTTACCATTCGAGTTCCCACTACCCACATTACCCAATCCACCTCTCCTCTCCTCATCCCCATATCTCAATGCAGCACCACCCTCACCCCTCCTCGCTTGACCCCTACCTCTCCCAACCCCATTATCACTCCTCAGCCCCAACCGACCATCATCTCCCTCAATTTCAAAGTTCCTATTCACCCTAGCCCTCCCCAAAACAGGATCAATCTCAATCTTCGGCGATCCGCCACCGCCTCTCCCCTCGATCCCCTTCTCCACATCAAACCTTAATCTCTCTCCACCACCACCCACACTGACACCAACACCTGCATCACTCTCACCAGACACAAACCCAGTTCTCTTAGCCCAAGATCTCAAATCCCTAGGGTCATGATTCCTTCTTGGGACAAAAGGCTCCACATTTGGTTCCTCATTGCCCAATTCAGGGTTAGGGTTTCTTCTTGACCCACCACCAAAGGTGAAAGCTTTTTTGGGAACTGAGCTCGACCCAGTTTGCATTTTGTAGGGATGTGGATCAAAAGGGCATTGCTAGAATTTGAGCATTATGTGGTCGTTTGTTTGGGTCTGATACAGTGGAAACTGGGTGAGTGCAAGGAAGGGGAAAGCCGAAAGGTGGAGTTTGGAGTGGAGTAAAGTGAGGATTTAGACAAAGGGATTTGGGGAAAGTGAAATGGTATTTTTGGGCGAGTGAGTGAGCAGTTGCTCACTGGTCACTGCTAGTGAAGTGCTGATGATGCGAATCGGATTTTGTTTAAAGAATAACGTTGAGGAGAAACGACTTTTGTTGACGCCGGTAATTCATTCCCTTCTATTCACTCCCTCTCATGACAACAATTCCGTCCATGGATTTTTTTGGGTTGTCATATTCATGTTTTGATAATCCAATTGATAAATTTGAGAAAAAAATAACATTCTATATATTTTAAAATACCTAATATAATTCCAATTTATATTTTAATATCTAAAAATTTTTATGATATTTTTAAATATCAATTCAAATTTTATTTTATATTTTGATATCTAAATATCTAAAATATCCTATCTTAATCAAACAATATATCAATTTAATTTAACCTTGACGCATTTCTAACCCAATCCAAACCAAATCCCTTGCAATCTCCTTCTCAACCATGCTGTCTCGGGTGCCGTCGTCGCCGTCGTTCCCTTCCGTCGTCACCGTTCCTTTCCATCTCAACCTAAATGCATTCCCTCTCTCTCCAAACAATTCATTTTGGAATTCTCGATTAGCTCTTCGCATATCCATATTATCAGTTTCCCCTGATTTTTTCCCATATTTACAATTAATCATCAATGTATGACCCATCCAAATTTCCTATTCAAACCCACGATTCGTGGATTATGAGTTGGTACACTCCACTGGGCAACCTTGTCTGCTCCATGCTAACATCTTCACACATGGACATGTAAGCCATCTCATTCCCTATTGTTACTCTTTTTAAATATTGTGCATTCAAGTGGCTTAGGAAAATATCAAAATCGGTTTTTATTTTAAAAAATTATTTGGTGACATAGAGACCTATTATACCAAATATTTTGTTATAGTTTGTTAAATTTGCTGATTTCATGCTTCCAGATTCTTAGTCGATGGGAGACCAACCTATCTAGCTATTCAAGAACCTATGTGAAAAATAAGGCAATTCACGAAGCTTGAGTTGAACGGGATCTCATACGTAAAAGGTCAACCTATGTACACCTTAGTAACAATAGATTATGAGTTTGTGACCAATGTGATGTCGTCGAAGGTATTTTTGTTATGTGAACTGTCTCTCAATGCATGAATAGTTAGTTTTATTTAGTGTGAATTGTGTCTTCTTGATTTATGAATTATAAAATTTTGACTTGTGAATTGTCACATTGTGTTTCAAAAACTGTGTTGTTATTTTGAACCGTTAATTTTGATCATTTTTTCATTGAATTTTTTAATTTTTTTGCATTGATTTTTTCAATTTTTTGTGGTTTGCTTTCTATTATGCTGTTAAAAGTTATATCAAAGTATGAAGTTAATGGGAGGATGAAGATGGAGATGAAGGTGAAAGGTGCTGAGATGGATGAAAAGAGAAAAAAAGATTTGGGAACTATTTCTTTATATTTGTAAACTGATTCTTTATTTAGTGTAAAGTGGTTCTTTTTATTTGTGAATTGTTTTTGTATTTTGTGTGAACTGCTTTTTTGTATTTGAATTATTTTCTATTTTGTGTGAACTGTTTCTTTGTATTTGTGAATTATTTTTTTTATTAAGTGTGAACTGCTTCTTGTATTGCTTTATATTTGTGAATTGTTGCTTTTTATTTTATAAACGGTGTGATTTTGTATTGATATAATGTTTGTTTATTTTTTTGTAGGAATGAAACCTGAGAAGCCTCAAGTGTCCAACTTGTGAAGAAAAGGATCGTGACTGATGGAAGGAAGAAGAGATATTTGTGTTTTTTATGTGAACTATGACTATGTTATATGAAATGTGATTTTCATATGTAATTTGATATATAAGCCAATTATGTGGATATATAAACTGTTAGTACTGTACTATGAATCAAAACAAGTTCACGTATTACTATTCTAACCTTATTGAGGTGCAAATATATGTTACACACTGACATGCAATAGGTGTTGATATTAATTCAACTTTATGTCATGTACGAATGTTTTAATATTATGATTATGTGAATTGTTAGTTATGACTACATAAACACGAGCAGTTTCATCCCAAACCGCTCTCATTCAGAGGCTGAGATCTGAGACAGATGATCTCCAGGCACGGATTCGGAACCTGGAAGACGATAAGGCAGACCTGATAGATGGAAAGAACACACTGAGCCAGAAGCTCAACGAGATGGATAACAAGTTGGAAGTTGAAAGGGTTGCAGGATCTAGACAGGAGCTTCAAAAGGCGGACTGATCACATCCAAACAAATTTTACCGAAGCTACGTCCAGTCTCAATCATATCTCCGAGAGTTCGCATACTGTTAAGCCTGATGATGAGGTTGAGGAAGAACGAGGAGCGACATGGACAGAAGCAGCGACATTCGCAGAAAAACAAGAAACGCTTCCAAGTCCTAAGAAGGAAGATAGAGTTAATCCTCTTGGTTCTGAATCCGAGGATAGTTCAAGCCCAACTGAACATGAGTCAACCGTTCTTTCGAATGAGCCAAGCATGAAGAAGGATGAGAAAAATACCCCCGGTGCTCAACCAAAGGGCAGCGCGAACATGAAAGAAGAGTCAAACACTCCCTCCAATGGGCCAAGCAAGAGGAGGGACGAGCAACCGCTCTCAGCGTATAACTAGAGGAAAATACAAGCCAGGAAGGTAAACCGGTGACCCAAGGCAATACCAAGCTAAGTTCAAATGCTATACAAGCTACGCAGCCAACTACTGCTGTGACCGTGCAGACAAGGCAGCACGAAGACGAGCCAAACTGGGAGCAGATGTTCATGGACGGGCGGGAAGGAAAGGAGAAGGTACTATTAGCTAAGTACACTTCTGTTCTCCGCAATTACGAGGAAGCGAAAAAGAAGTAAACCGAAGTGGAGAAGAAGAATCAAGATGACATCTCGGAAATGGCAGCTCAGCTCAAGAAATTAAGGGGAGCTAATACTATCAAAGATGAGGAGATTCAGTCCTTGCGCCAGAAGATGAGCGCTTTACAGAAAAGGTTGGAGGAGTATAGGAGTACAAAAGACGTGAAAGACAAAGACAAACCGTGGTATTCCCAAGAAAAAGATGATGAAGATCTCAAACTGATGGTGATCGACCACCAGCGAGTAACATCTCCTGCTGAAGAGAAGCTGAGGGCACGCATCGATGAAATACTGGAGGAGAACCTGGACTTCTGGCTACGGTTAGGGTCCTCATTCCACCAGATACAGAAATTCCAGATCACGAACCAAGATCTGCAGAAGGAACTATCCAAGATCGAGGAAAATAAGATCGAGGAAAATGAGAGGAAGAAGAAAGGAGGAGGTAGTACCAGTACAAAGGATCCATCAATGATGTCTGATGCCCGAGCAATATACAAGCACCTAGGAGAAATACAGACAGAATTAACAGTTTGGCTAGACCAAAGCATACGGCTGAAGGATGAACTGCAGAGAAGATTTTCGCAGCTCTGCAACATCCAGGAGATTATCACTCGAGCTGTAAACGAATGTGCAGAAGCCGACGACATGAACTTCACTAGCTTTCAAGCAGCCAAATTCCAAGGAGAAGTATTGAACATGCAACAAGAGAACAAGGTGGCAGACGAGTTACAAGCGGGGTTAGATCACGTGGCAAACTTTCAAGTCGAGGTGGAGCAGACCATAGCAAAGATGAATGAGGAGTTGGGGTTCGGTGGATCGAGGAACCAATCCGGTGAGATGAGGCACTCAACGAGCAGAAACCGAGTCCCTTTGCACTCGTTCATCTTTGGCGTTCAGCCAAAGAAGAAAAAACAGCCGATATTCTCTTGCGTGCACCCTGTACTACAACGCAAGCACCACCAGGTAAAAACAGGTGATCCAGCTTGAACTTGTCAGCAATTTTTTCCCCCAGTTCACAGTTTTGAAGGTTGATTTTCTTTTGTTCCGTCATTTTTCAGTTTCCTTTCTAATTTTTGGATGGAGACAATACTTCTCCTATAACGTTGTTTCTCCAAGGAGAAAACATGACTCAGTGTAAACTAGCAATTCAAAGTTTGTTGGTTTGAAAAAAAAACACTACTCAGCCCGACAGCCACAACAAACTCTCTATTCTGTTCGATAAGAACCGTCTATGTAGAGGCACTCTAATCCAACCTAGGAAAACCAGGAACCCTAAGACTGCGAAATATGTTGCTAATTCATAACATCGCTGTGATTATCCTCAGAACCACACATTCACAGACTCCACGCTACTAGCTCCAGAAGGGAGCTCATATTCGATGGTAGTACTGCCGGAACATGAAAAAATTGTACTGATTAAAGAAATATGACTATTAATTATAACAATGAAATTCCTGCAGAACTATCAGCATCTCTATGTCATGAAAAAATATGGGCAACCCCATCGTCACGCATAGGTCTCCAACCATGTTCTCTAAGCTTTATATTCACAAGGGGACATCACAAATCGATCAAATAGGTACTTCTCATTTATTCAACGAACTACACGTGGGAATATGATGGTGTGAATTATAAGAGTGTAAACTATATGATTTTTGTGTTCAACTTCGTGATAAACTAAGCAGAGGAATACCTTAAACATGACACATGCAATCTGGAGCTGGATAAGTATAAATGGATTGTTTTGTTTTTCGTAAGCGAAGCTGTCCATGTCTCTGTAGGTGTCCCTCTACGACTGCTAGTCTGAAATCTTGCCAACTCATGTTCTTATTCAGGAAGAGTTGTCCCATCATCGCCATGTTTGGTCTAATGGTCTTCAAGTTCTCAAACGTTCGGTGCCCAACCTGTTACAACATACAACTCAAAACTAAGGGCATGTTTTTTAGGATCAATTGATAAGATGAATACCAGCCAGAACAACGTTCTAAGAAAAAGGGTGTAAAAACTTTTAAATAGCTGTATAACCGTTATCAACAAAAAAGCAACTAGTAATAATGTAAACGGTTGGAAAAGAGAAGCGATTTGTTTAATAATAAAATTTAAATGTTACATGACGCCAAACTTGAGTAATAATTCCTTTTTTAATTAATTGCATGATGATTAGAATTCGGGAAACATTACCTCTGTTGTTTAGAACTAGGGTAAGAGTTATACTACGTATATCATATCCTCCCCACACCCTATCTTCAGAGCACTTGTTCTTGTTGAATGATAATCAGAATTACAATCTCTTCAACTATCATGAACTATATATAGCATTAAAGATGATCAAGCAGAAAACCTACCAGGGCATTGTGCATATTCCCGGGTGAAGCTGAGATGAAGATGTCACTATTCATGCTAACATGGTAGTCAACAGCTGCCAATAAAGAAGCCTTTCCCTTTATCTGGACTCGCTCCTCTGATGAAGAAAGGCTCTTCTTGTCTTCCATACATGGGAACAATTTCCTCAAGGTTGAGATCCTAGCTTCCCCGCCATAGACCTAAAAACACAACCATTTAGGTTTTTTTTTTTCTTCATAAGAATCCGGACACAAGCTAATGCCACTTGTCAGGTTTTGACTATCTGAGTTTCACAAGTATTTCATAGCTCCTTGATGCCCCGACAAGTTAACAGAAAGAGTAAAGTATGCAATCTATATTTGAGTCATAAAGCAAAAACTTTATACAAAAATCAATACTTACCTTATGGGAGGCTAGGTACAGATGAGTAGTCCTGTTAAAGCCTAAAGCAGCAAGCAGCAGCCCAATTTCCTCAGGGGTCAATGGACACCGTCCCTGGTTCCGGAGCTCTTCATCAGTAAACTGAGAATTCAGCACCCGGCCTTGCCATATTGCTTGACGGTATTTTGCTAGTGCTAGCTTTTCAATTTTACCTCCACCAAAATCACATGCCGAATGAGCTGCCATATCCTGCAATCCAGAAGAGGTACAAGCAATCAAAACAAAATCATAACTCTGTCAGGCTTGAAGGCAAAGCATAGATATCGTTAGGCAGTACTTTGTCAAATCTCAGATGAAGCACGACGAACTTCCGAGCTTGTTTTCTGGGTTTTCTATCATTCACCATTTGAATAGTCTCGGGTTCAACTGCATCACTGAGGGAAGGAGAATACCGTAGGCGATGCACCAGAGCATCTCCTAGTTCACGAATATGCTGGACAAAAACTAGAGCTTGAAAGTTGACTTTACAACGTAGACATTGGATGTCAGCAGGCAAATGGTCAAAAGCCAGGCGATGTGAGAATGGAGAAATTGCAGCAATCCCATAGCTGATCATAACACACACAAAAAAGGGTCGTTTTGCTGCTATAAGTAAAAAAGAACAAAAGTAAAAAGGTTTACATTCTTCAAAGTAACAGAAGAGACATGCTGGTTCAACTCAATTTTAGTGTTTGAATCTTATTCACCAAGATGTGAAAGGTCGAGTGTACCGAAAGTTCAAGCTTGCAGCATGAGTGCCCAAAAATGATTTCATACTCACTCAAGAGTTAAGACCTTGGTCAAATATTGCATCAGTACAAATGAGAGTGGCACTTGTACTATTCACAAAGAAGCCATTTCAATGGATAGTAAATCTCATCGTCGTAAAGAAGAAAATATATTCTGGGTCCAAAAATATTTTCAAGCTTACAAGCTTCCTTTGGAAACAGAAGTTAAACCTAACTAAGCCTTCAAACCACAAAGTGAGGCTGGCTACATGGATCATATGGCAGCCTGCGCCGAACAATCTATATCACAATAAGATCTTCTATCTGCCCCTTAACCATTTTACATCGCCACGCATCACTTATGCGTGCATCCCAATGTTTTCTATTAACATGCATGCCAGCTCAACTATATCTCTCGTAAATTAAAAGTATAGTTCATTGATGTCAATCTCGAAGTATAAGTCTAACCAGTATATTGTGGACATCCGAAGCTAACCTGTGTAGGATAGGCAAGACATTGAACTTGTACCAATTGGCTGACGCATGTACAGGTGCCGTCTTGACTCTAGTTTCTCGAATAGCAGTAGCATAAAACTCTCTTGTGCTCCACGAGTATTCGTATGGCAAGTCCCTAACAATAGTAACGTCATCCTTTAAAGCCTCAATGAAGTGATCAACATCAAAGATATCCTCAAACGAGCTGCAGTTGAGCAACATTCCAAGTTCAGACACATTCATGGCAAAATTTCAGATTCAATGAAGGCATTTGACAAGAACCTGGAGTCCTTCCAAACAGGATTCACTTCAAGATAAGGAATAACCAAAGTTGCATTCAGGCTTTTGGCTACTGCGACAGCATCACAGATCTGCAAGCAAACATATTCATTTAATGTGTAAAAACTAAAAAGCGAGTGAACCAGCTTCCATCAAGGAATAAATAGCAAACTCGTCATGAACGTTTCTTAAAATCAATAGAGTGAATAGCAAACTCGTCATGAGTGTTTCTTATACACACCCCCATTCTCTGCTGGTTCAACCCGCCATCAAGGAATACTTGGAGATAACCACTTGATTTCTCTGGTTTCGCTACAAGAATCAAGAATCTCATCAGAGAGGACAACATTGATTAACTTAGAATCTCATCCCTAGATTTAAAGCACTCATCTTATCCTTCCATGAAAATATCAGAGAATTAAACCGGAGTATTTGACAGAAATACTCACAAGGGGACTCTGTAGGTTGCAAACAAGGTTTCCATCCTTGGTCTGGCAACGGTTCCCAGAGATCTGATTGCTCCCCATCTGACTGAACAAACAAACGCGGACAGGAATATTGGTTTCAT
>LIEC01010196.1:0-39674 GCA_001925005.1 Drosera capensis | reverse complement strand
TGACTACACTAGTCACCAAGGAAAGACTGGACTAAGCTCTCGATCATCATTTGATATCAAGTGTCTGAAGCAGTATAAATATTATGTCCATTTACTGCTTTCATTATACTAATACTTGAAATTGCTTCTAACAAATAATCACAGCAAAAAACGAGATAAAGACTCAAGGAGTTACAAATCTCGAGTGCAGACTAGATAGTATCATTTGCAAATTATCTGATTAGTCTGCGCACAATACTAGTCTACATAATATTATTATTACGCAGAAAAAAAACAATTAAAATCTTGTATAACCTATTCACCCCCTTTAGGTTGAAACTCAAACCCTACCTAAAGAACTCTTGTAATAAATATCAATACACAATATTATAATAATATAGACATTCAATATTATAGCTTCACGGTGGACGGAGAGGATCTGGGGGATTTGCGAAAGGCCTTGTTGACGAAGAGGAGCTTGGTGGCGGACGATGGCGACGGACTCCCGGAGGAGGCTCTGATACCACAAATCGGTCAACGCCGCCATGTCAACCACCGCCGTGGGCAACAACCGCCACCATCACCGGGGCCTTTCTCTGGTCAAATCTTAGCGAGCTCCATCAAGGGAACGCCAACACCCAGCCTCCCTAGAAGAGGCGAGGTTCTCCGTATCTTTCTTGCACAAGGCTAGTAAAATGGCAGTCGCATTCTCCTTGTTCCTCGGCAAGCCTGTTCTCATAAGATCAATAAGAACAGATCTAGATCCACCACCGTGAGATCTCTCCACCACGCAGCCGGCCACGCACCCATCGACCATCCACCTGGCGCCGTCTGTGGGAACCATCTTGAGTTCTCCCACCACGACCCATCCGTCGCCAGAATCAACAACGGTGGTGGATGGTCCGTTCCTCGCTCCGTCCTCGACATAGCAATGGCCGGCACCACCACGACGAGCACACCCCAGCCGGCGTTTATTCAGCCGGCGGTGTCATTCAAGGAAGAGAGCAACCTAGTCTCGGATCTCTTCGATTCCGAGCGCCTCGCCCTTGACGAGCTCCGAACCCTGCTCCGTCAAGCCATAGACAACAACACTCTCATTTCCCTGCACCCAATTGAACCAAAAATTGAGGAGAAGGAAAAGGGTGAGAATGAGGATGAGAACCGAAATCCCGTTAAGGCATTTCGTCGACCACCTTTTGAGCTGGTCTCGATTTGGGGGATTCTGCTCTTGGAGGATGGTAGGAGCGATGTGCAGCCTCTTGAAGTTTCTGCGGGCAAGGGATTCTTGAAGTCCCAGCCACCCACCAACCACCACGAGCTCGGCCGAGTCCATCTCGACCCAAATGGCTCGGTTTCACAGCAGTGCTTCACCTGAACCATGCACTGATTGCTCCTTTTTTTTTTGTCATAGATGACAGTGGTGTTCCAAATCTAGCTGGTTTCCACGAACTGAATCGTTAGGTCGTCGCAGCAAGATCTCAGATCTCAGATCCGCCATCGCAGCGCCACCAACAAACGGAGACGGCACCTCCACCTCCACCTCCAGCGACGACAGCACAAACGACGGCGGCCGGCAGTCACACGAACCAGATTTGAGGCTCAAACCCTTCAAGGCTCTTCTCCTCTCTTCTAGTCAAGAGTTCAATCCTGTCGCATTTTATAGGGCAATCCTCTATGCATATGCTCTGTATCTTGGTATTGCGCTTATCATCAATTTGGAAGAATATGAGCTTCTTATCAAGTCCTGCAGCAAGAAGCAGCTGGCCATCTCGATGGAACTGCACCGAATTTATCGGCCCATTGCAAGGATCTTCCTTGCTTGCTGGCGATACAGAGCAGTCCTAGTTGGAGGGCGAATTCAGATCTGCCACCACAAAGTCCGGCCAGGTTCGAGTTCCGTGTTTCGGAGGTGAGATTCCCAAATCGACACCCTCTTCAACCACCAAACCCCTTCAGCAATCTCTGGCCAGTACCCATTTCGCTCCATTTGAAGTATCGAAAAGGAAAATCGTTGTCTTGCTCAGGGTCGGTCAAGGGGGTCAAGATCTCACACCGTCATGAAGCCATGCCCAAACAGGCCCCTGAGCTCCCATCACTGCGTAGTTTCAAGCCAAGCCCAAACGCGGCCTCTAAGCTCACATCACTGCATAGTTTCAAACCAGGCCTAAACGCGGCATCTGAGCTTTCATCATTGCGCAGTTTCAAGCCATGCCCAAATAGACCTCTGAGCTCCCATCACTGTGCAGTTTCAAGCCATGCCCAAATGTGATCTCTGAGCTCCCATCACTACGCAGTTTCAAGCCAAGCCGCTAGCCACGAGCTCAAACGCGGCCTCTGAGCTCCCATCACTCCCATCACTCCCCTCTGAGATCCTGTCACCTTAGTCAACGTCAGTCAAGGCCTAGCAGCTAGTATCGGCCCAAGTCCAAATCTAAATCCATCCTCTATAACAAATTCAATTTGTTCTAACCATTTTGAGTTTGAGGGGATGTTAGAATATATTAGTAATATGATCGTTGGAATATGATCATTGGAATATGACCGTTGGAATATGACCGTTGCAATGACATATGCCATAACATATTCTCAACTATATGTCCTATAAATAGAGGACTTGTGTATAACAATGTAGACATTCAACACTAATAATAAACCAACTCAAACAAGAATAATAACAACCCAGGGATTCACGTCATTAGACAAAGTGGGAGAGTGAGATGTACGTAGTCTTTATCTTTGTCGTAAACAATATAGAGACTAACAAGAAGGACCAAGTCTAAAAAAATGGCAACTTAGAAAGTACTTTCTTATATGGTTGCGATGAACTTATAATTAACTTTAAGACAAAAATGATGAATGAACAGGTTCCTGCCTACGAATAAAAATAGGGAGAGGTGGAGGCTGGAGAAGGAAACTCGTGACGCGATAAGGAGTCTCATAAGGCGAAACAGCGAAACTAAAGGAAACTCGAAAAATCTCCTCAGTTTGTTGACGTCAGTTTCCAAGGATCCAGATGGCAAAGAGGAGAGGCTGAGTGAGGATGATGTTATAGACGAATGCAAGACATTCTACTTTGCGAGAAAGGAAACAACTGCTAATATGTTGACATGAGCTGTCGTTCTGTTAGCCGAGCACGAGGACTGGCAGGGCAAGGCAAGGGAGGAAGTCCTTCAAGTTTGCGGGGATAGTAATCAGCTTCCGAGTACAGAGAACATCAATGATTTCAAAGTTGTAAGTTATACTCTTCTCTCTGTTGATGGAGTCAGCCCAGTTATTCTCCATGTTAAGTGGTCGCCGCTCTGATATCAGGTTTGTGCAATATGACAGATAAACATGATACTGAACGAGACACTTCGACTATATCCACCAGCCGTGATGATGAAAAGGAAAACCAGAAGGACCGTCACTTTAGGAAATCTAAACCTACCTGCAGATACACAGCTCTATCTGGCGATGACAGCAGTCCATCACGGTCCTGATATATGAGTTCAAGCCGACGAGGTTCCTTGACAGAAAACACTTGGCATCGTTTTTCCCATTTTCCCTGGGGCCTAGAGTCTGCGTGGGTCAAAACCTGGTCGTGGCGGAATCAAGAATCATTCTCGCTATGATCGTTCGTGATTACAGCTTTGCGCTATCTTCCACGTACGTTCATGCACCAATGCAGCTGATGACTTTGCAGCCGCAGTATGGCGCCCATGTAATTTTCAGGAAGAATAAGCTTTGAGGTCGTGCACCAGTGACTTGCGTAGTTGGTGTTTAGTTGGTGCTAAGCTGCTGCTTAGAGCATATTGTGAACATCACCGAAGTAACTTGAGACGCAACCAGGGAGTTCAAAACCACGAATATGTGCCAATACACCATTCAGGAGCTGAAGAAGTATAATACATTAGTTTTATTCAAGATGATACGAACCGAACATACATTTTCTCATCACACAAAACTGATGGCAAACTAGATACGACTTCTTAATGAGTTACATCGCAACAGACATACGCCTAGAAGATCAGACGGAAGAAGCAGAGAGTAGTGACTATATAATGGGGTTCTTCTCCGACAATGTGCCCCAATATGAAGCATCTAGCCTAAAACAGATGCCTTGGCTTCAATCCATACATCAATCTCACTCTATGAGTGCTCACTTCATCATGCTCCTAAACTATTACATCGCTATCCCTTCATGGAGCAAGCATCCAAATTCAGTCTTGATATAACAATATGGCAACAAATACACCACCTAGTCGTACTTCGATGAGCTCGAGTATTCTGTCCCATTCTCAGCTGTAGTTGCTCCAGATGAGCCAGTCGAGGACATCTCTACTACACCTTGATAGCTTTTTGATTGTAGAGGTGGGTTTCTCCCGGAACCATCAGTTGCTGCTACCTGACCCTCTTCCGCCAGTTTCTTGAGAAGGTTCATGATGGTGGGGACGAATCTAGTAGATACCGATAAGATACCAGGAAGCTGGGATCATAGCCATTCAGAATGCAAGCAGGTCAATAAAACTCAACTTAGGATTCCAATCTAATTCAGTTTCATTAGAAGTGTTACAAGGCAACCAGCAAACAAAGGAATCCACCAAAAAAAAAAAGAAAAAAACCCGGAAAAGAGAAAAGAAGAGAATGAGAGAAAAAAAAAAACGATGCAAGGGGAACTTACAGCGCCATTTCTGAATTCATTTGATATGTCTAGTTGAACCCACAGGGCTTTGGTGACCAGAAAAATAACGAACAATATGGCAAAATACAACGGATTCCTGCACCAGAAGAAAATCCAAGTGAAGTCAAAGCAGAAAGAAAAGGAGATGATTCGAGTCATTACATTATGCCAGAGATGTATACCTCAGAAGCGTCATGAATTCATTGAAACCAAGAAGAAGAATAGCAACGATAGCCCATGGAGGTGGCATCCAATTGTTGCTGCGCTTGCTAGCCTCCTGACATATGAAACATGGTTTTAGTCAGCCACAGTCAGAAAGACCAGTTTCGTCTCAAGCCTAGTTGTTGATGCTTGATGATGATCCATCATAAACTAGAGAATACAGTTAAACACAAAAGCCTCTGCATAATAATGCTATGACTCAAGGAACAGTTCCAGCTCCAGTTTCCTAAACTCATGAAAGCCAACGAAAAAAGGGGGAAAAAAACTTGTGCAGCTGAGCCGGTACTGACTGAGGAAAACAAGGACCATAAAGATCTGAGACGAGGAAAGTTTTTACCTCAGCAGCAATAGCTTGACTAATGGTATATTCTGTTTCTGTCTTAAATTGCCTCCATAATGATTTGCACTGTACAGGACTCAGCAGTGTCCTCGAGGACGGAACCTGAACAACGAATAAGTGCACAACAAAAGTTTACACCCTATCAGCGCCTAACCAAAAGAAAGAAATAGCATATTAACTAAATGTCGCTAACTTTCTCCCATGTGCTCGATGCCAATGGTTCAGAAATGGTAAGACTCCTGTTGGTACTGCTGCTGGAGCCATCAACCAAAGCAAGAGCCAAAGTATTCTCAATATCATCAGGTTCATCATCCAACCGTACGGCAGCCATCACAGAAAGCAATTTCAGGGACTGAGACGATGCCAAAGAGAGAGAAAAAAGGAGTGTTAGCGCTCCAATAAAATGAATTCTGGAAATTTGAGTGAAGCTTTCACCAACTAGCATACCGCAGAACGAGCAACTTTTGTAATTGATTTGATGTCTTCCTTCCCCGTCCAAACCCTAGGCATCGAGTCAGAGTCATGGCTAAACAATGTGGTGAATCTGCAGAAATAACAAAGTTAGTGCCGAGTTGGACAATGTATATGAAAAGTTCTATAATTTCATTTTGATAGGAATAAATACCTGTCTTTCATGCGGAACAAGACCCTTCCAGCTTCTTCTTTTGCCTTCGATTCAACCACACCTCTTGCATACTCCTCAAGTTTCGCAAGCATTTTATCCTTGGTTACTCCATCCAAGTCAAAACTAGAAAGTTCATTAGACAATCCAGATACAGCCGTTTGAGTCTCCCGCCGTAGAAGGTTTCTTATAGCTGGCCAGGTGTCATCACTAGCAGTGTCCAGTAGTGCATCAACTGGCCCAAGCAAAGCTTCATTCAATTTAGCCTGCCACGGAAATCATAATCAAACATAGTGAGTAGGAGAAGCCAAACTAGTTTTTTTCTCTTCACAAATCTACTCTTTACAGAAAGAGCCTCTCATTCTGCAAGACAAGGCACTCGAATTTCCTCTACACCCCACTTTAAGGGTGTGTTTGTTTTGCGGATAAAAAGCATGGGATTTAAGTAGATGAATATCATCTCTTCTCGATTTTTTATTTTAGCTTTCTCTGTTCTCTCTACATTAATTTTTCATTTGAAGCTGTCAAGGAACACGCTTATTTTTCTGATTCCAGCTAATCTTACAAATGCAACTCGACAGAGATCTACTCAAGTAGTCAAGGCTTTAAATAGAGTTTCTTCTTAGTAGAAGGGAGCAAGAGATCAAGATTTTCCCCAACTGCTAAGATTAACGAGATAAAGACAACTGTAGTCATCAAACCTCGTATCGAGCAGTCAATTCAGACAATTTTGTGCCACGAACTACATCTATGTATGCTTCTACATCACGAAGAAACTTCTCCTTCACTTTCAAAGTATCCCAATCAGCTTGTTTAATCACAGCATCTGTGCCAAAAAAGTAATCATCATAGGCAATAGTTAACATTAAAAAGCATAAGTGTGATAAAACTTAAATGCACACAAAACGATTACACGTATGTACAAAACCTCAAGCACCAGGATGAAATCAGAATGGATCCAAGCATCAGCATGAACAGTAAACAAATGGCAGAACTATTGAGGAAAAAGGAAGTGCAATAAACCCAACCTAGATGGAAGGCAAACATGAACATATTCACAGGGTTCTAATATGCAACAGGACAAGGCTTTTGAGACTTACCAACACGAGAATTTTAAAAAGTGAAAAGAAAGGACTGAGTGTTTTGCCACATAAGTAACAGACAAGCATAATACCTGCACATCCTTCATCAAATATACCCTTGAAGGACTGAGTGCAGCTGTAAGCTACGGAAGAAAAACCTTCTTCAGCATTTAAAGCCTTATCAAATGCTTCTTTAAATTTATCAAGGGTTCCAGACCGCAGATGGCCTAAGATGGAGTCGAAGGCTGGTCGGACATGCTGAAAATAATCAAAGGAGAAAGAAGTTAAAATAGCATTGCAGGACAAAAAAATAATAAAAAATCGTTATAGTTAAATGGAAAGATTATATATATATATAAATCTTAAGTTGTTAAAGTAGCAACCTAGATATACATCAGCTAATCCAATAACAACACAACTCACTTGATAGGCACAAGAAAGGATCAGCATGGGCAACAAAGCCCGCTACAACATTGCAAAATATAGCCACAAGCATTCCAATAATATATATTTCGAAACACAAAGCTCATAAGCTGAGGCTGCTGTCAAGGTAAATAAACTTGAGAAACGCATAGAATTTCTTTTACCCAGATAACAAGAGGAATCAAGGGTCTACCTGTAGCAATTTTTCTTCCAGATTTTTTCTTTTTGCAGATCTTACACCTTCATCGAAGTATGTTGCATCTGCATCATAACTGAGGGGGTAACATGTAACTAACACTTGGTTTATTGAAGACAACATGAAGACAAAACAATCCAAAAAATTAAAAATTAATAAAATGCAGCTAGATCGAATCCACAAACAACTACTATTCTTCACGCCTTTCCGTTAAACTGTGGATGAAGGAAGCACAGAAATACATCAATGGAACCAAAAAGACAAAATGCTTCGCACTGAAAGCTCAAAACTGTCAATAGAATGTCAAGACACATCCCACATATCACAATTTTATACGGGAAATTTTTTAATATTCGTAGCGAGCATATTAAAGTTGAAGATGACAAATACTCACGCTGACAAGCATCTATCAAGAATGGAGCTGAGTTTCTTGCCAAAGCCAGGGACTGCACCAGATTGTGCAGCCTCTTCGAGGTTGCACCACTCCTGCAAATTATATTTAAAATTAAATCGTGAAGAGAATAGATTACAAGCATGGCATAAGTAAAGGGTAAGTGGTACCTCATTCTCTGTAAAACTACTGATCCTTTCATTCGCTATTTCCTCACAACGTACAGTAGCCACCATGACCTAGCAAAGTCAAAATATCAATCAGCTGAACAATCTCTATAAGGTCATTCATCTCAAAGATGTTTCAGAACTCACTTTATGTGCAGGAAGATCAAGATCTTTGTTCTCCTTGATGACTTTCCAGATTTGTTGAGCACTAAAGGAAAAACCTGAAGCAGGAACCACACCACGCCGATCTCCAGCAAGTCCTCCAGGAGCAATAGAGTGGAAGAATCTTTGCCTTAAACTAGCAACCTAGATCCAACAATAAAACACCCAAATTATTGACCATCAGTCACCAAAGAAATCTAGAGGTACAATGTTTGCCTTCAGTAACAACTATAGCTTTGGCCTAGGTGGCCCCAAGGAAGGGAGATGGCGACTATTGTAAACCCTGAAAATCATCTAAGAATATGACCGTTGCAATATCCCATCTAAAAAAGTAGTGCAGGAAATGTGAGGGCAGTGGTACAAACACAAACCAAGTTTTTGAGTTGACAGGGTAAAAATGAATCTTTAATCTTCCATCAAAGGGACGCAATGTGAACATGGTTTCAATAGCATTTAAGCTCATTGCTTTGAATGCTTTCTACAAGAACGATACTTAAAAAGCATGAGAAAAAAGCTTACCTGTTCTTTAAATTGTTCTTCCTTCTCTTCATAACTTGAGAGCGCCACAACCTCAACCTAAGCAAAAAAGTGAAGTCAAGTTGAGGCAATAAGCTGAGGAGTCATTTTTCTCCTCGATTATTCCATAACCATGAAGTTGCATTTTGTAACAAACAGAAGTACTTACATTGAAAAACTCACTGAGTGGGGTTTCCTTGTGAGCTTGTGGTTTAGGGACAGATTCCCATATCTGCAGGTGAAATGCTCAATCATAAACGGCACGAGACTCTAACATTGGGGGTAATAATACCACAAAAGAAGCACTGATCAATCACCTTTTGAATATCCTGCCGCAAAATGGGTTCAAGATTTTCCAGAGGTGTCTGTAAAGAAAGAAGGAAGGGGGGAAAAGGTGAGAAGGAAATGTAGAACACTTTAGACATGTATAAATATCTAATCTGGACCAATCCCAATGGCATATACTGCCATCATATCGGTTTATAATTAAGTCAATTACATATATAGAACGCAACAGTAAATATAACCAAAATACTCACTCTGGTTTTATCTCGAATAACAAACATCAGTGTTGTTTTTCGTGGGCTGAATAATCGCATCATCACCTGAATAGGTAGGAAAATAATGCAGAAATACGTCATGCTGCAAGAAAGATGCTTAAATTCGATTTAACATAATAAAACCGATGAAGGGAACCTGAAATACAGTCTTCAAGAGAGGCTTATTGGCTGCTTGCTCACGACCAATGTCATGACACCACCTGAATAGATCAGCAAGGAACTGATTACAAGAAATCCTTGCATCCAAGTGAACTAAATGAAGAGTATAAGACATGTAAAAGCCTTGCAACTTACATGTTAATGAGAACTATATCTGAAACAGCAAGTGCAAAAAGAGCACTCTGTTTTTCAAATGCAGTATCATCCTGGAACCAAAAAAAAAAAAAAAGGGGGGGGGGGGGGACTTGAGCACATAAGACCATGAAAATATAACAGCAGAAACAGAAAGGTACGATGTGTTCATAGAACTACATGCTGCACCTCAACCAGGGTACACTAGAGGTTTGACACATTTCATTTGAATCACCTCTTTATCCTGGACTTGCTGTCCAATACATAGTTTATTTACATTGGCTGTTTCATACAGCAGGGGTATTGGCAACATTTGGTGATCTTGTATTCTTATCCACATTAAATTGAACACTTCAGAATGCTCCAAATGGAGATACTCAGTTATCCAATGAAAACAACAACTCTCCTAGAACGAACTTTGGGTACCAACTGGCTAGTACATGAAAGTAAGACGTGCTAATTTAGAGTGGGATGCCTTAAACACCACCTCCGCCCCCGCCCCCCACTGCTCCTCTCTTTCTTCTTGTATTTTTAAGTCTAAACAAATGAAAACAGATAACCTCGTACATGCAATGAAGTGGACTGAAATTGATCCAGAAAGCACTAAGGCAAAATAAGATGCAAAACGGGAAAAATATCATTAAAGAGTACCTCTCCCCTTTCTCTTCCATCTGTTCCCTCCAAATCCATCACAAGTGTACAAGGCTCAATACCAACACACCTTGCCAACCAAATGCCTTTTGTCGTCTGTGACCTGTATGTGTCGGACAAATAAAGTCCACCATCATGTTGAAAAAAGAAGAAGTAAAAAGCATGATCTGAAGCAAACATGATACTTTCATACCTTCCTGTAAAAGCATCCATCTCCCTGAAGTTGGTACCAAACAAATTATTCAATAGTGTGCTCTTTCCTGCCAAGCACATAGTGAACCATCCAGAGCAAACAGTATAAGCATACAAAATCTTGCCGCCAATAGTGGCAAGATGTTCATCAGGAAAGAATCAAATTGAGAAAGAAAATCTTGAAATTGCTAAAAAGCTAACATAGGACTTGCACTATTCAACCTGATTTAATGGACCCATGTTTTTCTACTATCTAGTATGGAACGACGTGCCAAGAAGAGCATATCTGGCTTATGTAGTAGGAGTACCAATTATACCAAGTCATTTGTTCTTTACACGTGAAAACGATTCTGATGTTGAGCAAGACATGATAAACTTGAAATGTAGAGATAGGAAGACATACCACTACTTTGTGGTCCCATGATCGAGACTATGGCATATGAAAGCCCACATTCGGCCAACTTAACTTCCTTCATGAAATGATCGATTCCAGCAACATTGAAATTTCCATCTCCGTCAATCAATTGTGTAGAACAAGGTCCAGTTTCATTATCTGAGGACACGGAAATACATCAAGCAGAGAGCACCATATACCTTAATATCCACCATTCAAAATCAATTTACACATAGTTGACAGTATATTTCCAATGGAACAAGGCTATAATTCCCAAGAGGTTAAACTATAAGCTTCTCCTTCGTTCATTTGCATTAATCAAGTATTGAAAAAAAAAACAATCTAACTAGCGAAATGTCCAGAACAGAAGCACATAATACAGTCTATTCTTGAGGATGAAGCATGAGAAACAATGAAAGGCAATTAGCATCAAATACTCATATCCTTCAACATACATAAGAAACCAACATTATTACCCGAAAGCAGCACATTGCATTATCAAAAGGGTTTATCTAGCTGCACTGTATCTAGTTGCCGGTTCTCTAAAATTCTTCGTGATTCATGGATTTACATTTCCATAGAAGGGGAAAGAAAATCGCTATGAGTTCAAGGAATACATGAGTCTACGAAAAATCGACCTATGAAATTATATACAAGTAAAATGCAATACTTCAAACAGAACAGAAGGCAGATTCGAGTATACACAATGAATCACTCAAAACAACTTCAGCAAACAGGAGAAGTCTGCCAAGAACACTGAGGAAATCGCACTCCACCTTTAGCTTCTTAAACTCACAACACTCGGACAGCTAAACCCCTTTAAAGGGGTTTATCTAGCGAGCTTGAGGAGACGATATTGTACACAAATTTACCTCATTCCCAAATCATTTTAAAAGTAGAAAAAGGAACCCTTTCAACCCCAAAAGATCACAAAAGCTCTAATTTTCATTCCAAAGTCCGAATCGATTCACCAACACCAAGCAATCTCAAACACGAGCCATTTCATCCCCATATCGAGATCCATACACCAAAACCCACTCACCCAAATGCTCCAAATCAACATCCACTAGCTAAACCCAATCAAAATCACACCAATTCGCTCACTCCACCTCAAAATCAAACACGACCCAACCCAAACCCGCCAGTCAAAAACCACTTAAACTAAGATTAAAACTAAAGGGCAGCCAACAAATAAACATAAAAATGGATAAAAATTCATCAATTGGATCGGATCAAAGGGATTGACACGGTACCCATGATTTGATTTCGAGGGTTTGACTGATTTGTGCCTAGATTTGATGAAGGGTAGAGCTTCGATTGATCTGGGCAGGAATCGAAGTGGAATCAAAGAGGGTAAGAGAGAGAGAGGAGGGGGTTGATCGATTTGCAGGAGAATAATGCTTTTGTTTTGCCGAATTGATTAAAAGGGGGCTCATCGCCTTTTTGGTGTCTTTTTGTGTTTGTATTGGTTTTGTATAGTTTCTGTTCAAAAGATATAAAAATGGAATAGAATGGGGAGAGGGTCTTCACTTTTCTCGAGAAGATTGATGTTTTGTTGACCTCCGGAGGAAAATTTAATCACAATGTCACGTCGTTGATTAAACATTATATTTCTTGACTCCTATATTATATAGATAATTGATAAATTTAAAATATGAATAAAATAAATAAAAATATGATATAATATAATTAAATTCAGTGTCTAGTAAAAATTAATATTAAAAATTAAATATTAAAATTAATATATATTAAAATTTAGGTCAAATTAATAATAGTGAGTTTTTCAAAGATTGACTCTCATCTCCAAGTGAATATTTCTTATACTCATTTCCTACAATAATACATATATCATTTTGATATGTCATGTATATCGATACAAAATTTGACACACGTATAAAGATTATCGAATATAATTTTTTTATAAATTTATCATGAAATATCAATAATTATATATTTATATATTTAACATAATATATATTATGAGATAATCAGACATAATTTGATATGCAAATAATATTTATATTCATATATATATATATATATATATTCTAAGATTATGTGTGTTGAAACATATATTCATTAAGCCCTATATGAATATATATAATTTTAATAAGACTTGTTGAAGAGTTTCTGATGATAATAAGATTTATTACAACAGTAATGAGAAAAGACAATGTATTATGTTATAATAGATGATGATTATTTTTTTAATTGAAAAGATTATTATATAGGATATGTTATTTCTATTTTGAGATGAACGAAATAAATAAATATTATCTATATTATTAAATAGAGGGATTATTACTTAAGTCAGATAATTAAAGTTAATTCGATATGATGAGTGTTTATTGAGATAATTTTGATTTGTTTATAAAAAAATTTTATTTTATATGTGTAGAAAAATAAAAACAGTAATAACTCTTGCATTACAAAAATAAATAAATAAAATAACAATAATCAGTTATTAAAAAACTCCAGCATAATTTTCGTTCCAATTTTATCATATAATTATTGATAGATTCCACTTATTTCATCAACTTAAGTCAGAGCGTGAAATCAATACCAGCTTATACTACTCCTCTTGTCATCATTTTTGTCACTTTTATTTTTCATATTTGGACAATGTTGTAATCTTGAGATCAATGATTTGCTGCGCATGAGTTGAAAACAAGTCGGTCGTTGTGATGGGCCCAGTTTGCCTTTCTGCGGCCGACTCTGATTCCTGGGGCGTCAGTCACCGACCACACACAATACAACCATTTGTTCCGATTTCTCTTTTTTCAAATACAAAAATGAGGTTTGCTTGGTAGTCCATGTCACGTTTGGCCCTCGTTTGACATACTCTGGCAGTTTTTTTCTTGATTGAGTTTAAATTGATAAAACATATTTATAAGTGTTTTATGACATTTTTTAGATTTCATAAAATTTATTTATAAGAATTTGATTTTTGTTATAACTCCGACACGCACGTTAACAAATTTCTTTCTATCAATGAATTTTTTAATTTTTTTAAAAAATCAATCTCATTCATATATCTACATTATAGATTAGATATCAACTCATCGTCTTTTTCATCGGAGACTTTATATCGATCATCCATTTTTATCCACATACTACAATCTCGTCAGAACTTCGCACCCCTTCGCCAACGCTTTCTCCCCCGTCTTCAACGTTCTCCAATCCCAATTCCGACGACCAATTCTAGGGTTTTCACCTCAACAACTCTCTCTCCCATCCTCGACAAATTCTAGGGTTTCCATCGCATACAAACTTCGAGGCCACTATTCACCAAAATTCATCATTACATTTTTCGATTCATCGAAGATCATCGCCGATTGATTTTCAA
This sequence comes from Drosera capensis, assembly GCA_001925005.1. NCBI lineage: Eukaryota > Viridiplantae > Streptophyta > Magnoliopsida > Caryophyllales > Droseraceae > Drosera > Drosera capensis. The sequence continues at coordinate 25,480 of LIEC01010196.1, read as the reverse complement.
CAGAAGCTGCTTCAACGACACCATGTTGATTAGGGTTTCGGTTGTTAGAATTGGAGCGTGTACAGGAAATTGATTTGGGGTTTTTGGGGGATTTTTAGGGTTTATAGTTATGTGTGTTTGAAGCGTGGAGTGGAGAAAACTAGTCTGTGTTTGGGTGCACTGTCGGGGCTTGACTTCTGAGTGTACTGTTCATCATGTATGGTTCATGATGCTAAATTCAAGGGTGCACTAGCTTATAGATTAGACTTACTGTTGATTTTGGTGGAGGCAACGGCGACTGTGGTGTCGCATCAGCATCTTGTAAATTGATTTTAAATGAGATATGTTTTCAAATATTATAAGATATGATTAGAAATAATAATTCTCTTAATTTTTAAATGAGATTGTAGAGAGGTTACAACCATGATTGTTGTTGGCTGCAGCTGTTGTGGCCATGTTGCCCGTAGGTGTTGTAGCTTCCATTCTCCTTAACATATTATGTGGTATCTTATTGGGATCGAATTATATATTTCAAATGGTACCTCTTGAGAATTCTTCCAATAAAATATCATAAATTTGACTTGATGCGTGAAACGATTAATTGTAATGCAGTGATGATCCTATTTGTATGTCATGTGGAGAATCTTCTGTACGCTGAGCAATGTTCCCAATGTTCCCAATAAGAAAGATAGAACAACAGGAAAGCCAGTGGTGAAACCTGAAGTCTGATAACAAGGAAGATTGGGAAGAAGTGAGCTTAAACGTCATGAATCTTGTCACCAGACTCTTGATGAAGAATTGTTCGAAATCGTCATTCACTGTGAGACCATGAAAGAAATCTCGATACAAAATGAAGATTTTGAGGGGAGAAAAAGAGTAATCGTGTTTTAGAAATAGACTACATAATGAAACACACTCATTCCGGGTGGTGGGATTGCTGATTCTTATGAGAACATGTATCATTGCAATACCACTTAGAAACATGTTTTACAATTTCATTCCGAATTATAGATATATAAGCGCCTAGAACTTATTGTTATACTTTCTCTTTAAAGACTCTTATGTATCCGATGGCCACAAGTGATGATCAAAGGTGATGCAGGATCGACCCGAGTTCAACGTGCTCAGAAAAACGTGAAATTTGGTGAGCTGAAGCGAAACCATAAAAAAAAAAAACACAATACAAAGCCATGCTATTGTGATCTCCAGTTTTTAGCAATTCAACGTCGTTTAGACCCTGACTTTGATGTCTTTATATTGTTAGAAAATAAGTTGGGGACATTTTCATCTTTTGTTATTCTTAGGGTTTACGAAGCTTTATGAACTCTTTAGCCATCATTTTTCATACTCAAATTTTGGAGTTGAATTTTAAACACGGGAAAAGCTCCCTTTAAGGGAAGAACAGTTTGCATTGTTTATTTTTCGAAATTTCTTTTAATCACAATCTATCGATTTGGTTTGGCATCAAAATGTAAGTTGTGAAGTATAAGATTTTGATAACCTTGATCTCACTGATGATGAGTTAATTGGTGTTTGCAACCACCCCCTAGCTTCGTTTCGCTCATAATAAACTCAAACACATCATCAAACAAATACAACGTTAGCACAAATTGGAATCCGAATCACTTCTTAGCTTTACTTATTGCTTGATGATCTTGCTGAGGAAGTCTTGATCCATCATCTTTGAAAACAAGCTTGTTTCAGCAAAACAGATGTGATGTATCAGTCTATCCGTTCGCATCTCCTTTCTCTTACCATTTGATGCCTTACACATCAGTTTATATTGATTGTGAAGAAAAAAAAAAAGTGATATATATATATATATATGAATAACTCATAACTCATTAGTTTAAATTCTTAAATTAAAAATTGGACCTATGAATTCATATGTATATTCTATTCAGACCCGTTTTAGACATGGATTCATCCCCTGGACTCCCCCTTAATCCCCTTAATCGTAACATCGCTTTTCTCCTAACCATGAAGACATCGGAAAATATCCTTTTTATTTAAAAATAGAGTATATTATCCTATCTTACAGTGATGTCCTATTATGTTGTTATATTTTTTCTTTTCTTTTTTCATTATTATCATAGGAAAGGTCTACTTAGGTGGAGGGACATTTTTTACAAGCGCCAAATATTTATTGTCCACACTTTATGTCCTTATGATTAAGTGCATTTATAAAGATCTATTCATGTATGACCAATATATTTATTATCCACACTTCATGTCTTAATGGGTTATTGTCACTTATTATGCGGTTTATCATTTGGACTTGTTTGTCACTTGCTATAAGTTAGACATGTATATTTATTGTACATATTTCATGCCCCAATGAGTTTTCGTATAAATGAGATTATTGAATATATCATATCATGAAATCTTCTACCATCACTTGATGTTTTGTAGAACTGATTCCATGATAGTTTCTTCTATCCCTTGTAATATCTCTTGTGAATTTTATGACTGATGATTGAATTGAGTTTGATGTGTTATGTTGAAACTCAAGTTATGAGCTAGAATTATTTTAGTCTGATAGTTACAAAGATTCATTTGCAATCACTACTATTCTAATCGATGAATTGTATGCAGATTAGGTATTTTTTGCTACGTCAAAGGGTTCTTTATTGGTTAATTACCAATTGGATTATTTGAAGGTTTCTACAGATTTGAGAGAGTCGTTGAGACCAAAACCACAGGAATAAACAACACGATTATTTTTATGCAGCGAAATTGTCCATCTCTCTATTACTCTCTACTTGCTTCCTGAATCGAAGAGGGAAACTCGCTGTTGTCCATCTTCCACTTGGTTCATCTACTATTCTGTTGGTGCTGTTGTGGTGCTTTGTTTTTTTTTTTTTTTGGAATTCAAAAAATTTATAAAAAAATTATAATTCTATCGAGAAAATATCAATCCTAAAAAAAAATTAATAACAATAACTCAATAAAAAATCATATCCATAAAAATCCAATCCAAAAATAAAAAAAAACCTAACCCACCAAACAAATCGAAAACGTTCGATCAACGGTCTCGATCCGACTGCACCTGACTGCACCAGGCCCTGAAAGCCGAGGATCCCAATTCTCCTGGATTTGGCCTTATACATAACCAGAGTTTTTGAAAAAATGACGAAGCAGTTGAACCAAATAAGACGTTTAATTTTTTTTTATAAAATAAAAACAGAAGATGAACCAAGTGGAAGATGTAGCAATATATATATATATATAATATTCAACAAGAATATGTGGGGTCGTGTTTGTATATATAGACATAGCAGTGGATCTCAAGTCAGATGTAAGTTTACAATGAAAAAAAGAGTGACAAGAAGGATTCGGTCCTCCTTCAGATCAGGGAAACTAAGAAGCAACTTCCATATGTTCAGAGCGTACCATAAAAAGCTGAGACATGAAAGTATCAGTTTAAAAACAATTCTGCAGGAGAGGCCTCTCGCTTTATTTATTAAACGATAATATTGGGAGCAAAACCACCTAAAAAGGTCAAGTGCCAAAGACGAAGCCAGCAGCCGCAGCACCCTTGACAGCAGCAGCAGTAGCAGCAGCAGCAGCACGACCAGCAAAAGCAACACCAACACCAGCAACACCAGCAACACCAGCAACAACAGAACCACCAACACCCAAAGCAACTCCCATAGCAAGTTTTATTTTCCCACTCTGCTTCCAAAAGAAAAGAAAATATTAAAAAGCATCTGAGCAAAAATGCAGAAGAAAACGCTAGTTCTACTTCTACACACAGTGCTGACCATGGTCTCTCACACTATCACGCAACAGCCAAATTATTTATGCCTCAGATTTAAAGATGACCATTAATCAGTAACTACAAGGAAGATCAAAATATGGGATCAAGGGATCGTCGCATACTGGAACTATCATAAACCAGGCTAAATTTAAATTTAGACTTCAATGCAACAGAGGGGGAAAACACACACACGCACCAAAAAGCATGCATGCACAGACACTCAACTCAAAGCATTGACAATACACACACACAAAATGCGTCAAGATTGCATTAGTTGAAATAGTAAAACTTGAAATAGTAAAACTTAAGAACCTCTTTAAAATGAGAACGCAAGGTTCCTCTCTAGTTGTTCATTAAAAATAGTATTCCTGGGCAACAGAAACCAGGATTGCTCATGGAGGGTGACATGAAGTTTGTTACGAAATAAAGGATCCTGGAAAAACCATGGATTATTTGAAAATTCTTACGAAAGCCTTTTACAAGGGAGAATTGAAAGATATTATTGATTATGACATACTCTATATTTATAAAATAGTCAAATACGAGATATGAAAAGATTACAATAGAAAATAAGATAACTAAAAAATATCATATCTAAGTAATTATTATAAAATAAAAAAAAGATAATCTAACAAAAATAATATCTAGCAATATCTTAATAATAATATTCTAACAAAGTTATTTGGAGTTCTTTTTTTTAACGGCTGCGTAAATTTCTATTGACTATCAAAATGTCACGCTAATTTGTATTTACGAAGAAATAGTCCGAGAAGTTTTGGATAGATGATTCTTTTTGGTCTCAATATCATTCTGAGCAATGAACATAAACTTTCACTAGAAAGATGGCATCGTTCAATAAATCACATGGATTAAGGAACAAAGAGAGGAGAAACCATACACAAGCGTAAAAAAATAACAGAGACATAATTGTAATTTGGCATCTTATAATTTGCTCATAGATGATAGAGATGTTTTTTTTTCTTACATAAATAGATGATGAGACGTTAGATTAAGAATAATAATAAAAAATCTTTATTGCATAGAAAACACTAATTTGTGCATGCGGACAAACAAATATTATCGGATTTGACCCTTATCCGTTTGTGGATGATAAAATTGAGAGCTAAAATAAAATTTGATGAGGTTAAAAACAAAATATTAAAAGATAGTACCTCCTTTCCATAAGTTCTGCAACGTCTATGCATTTTTTACTACTTTATACAGATCAATACGGAGTCTCGAATTTAAATCAAATAGCATCTGAATATTTTACAATATATATATACACTATTAAAATACGTAAATTAAATTATCATTGATGTTTCACGATAAATTTATAAAAAACTATGTTTAATGACGTACGAAATAGATCAAATTTTTCTCAAAAATGACAAAAAGTCAAAACGTATAATTATGGGACGAAGAGAATATATATTTTATAAGATATATCAATTTGTTTTTCAATTCTATACCATAATTAATTCACTACAGAAAAAGTATTATTATTTTTACTCGATTAAATATAACATGTCAAATGATTCATTTTTAAAAAACAAATAGGTAAATCTAAAATATCCGATCAAATTACAACCCCTCACACTTTCGTTTAGTATATAATATAGTCTTGTCTCATACATTATGGGATGGAAACAAGAGATACATCTACATTATAATAGAAAGATAATTTGAGTACACTTGCAAAAAAAAAAGTTTTTTTTAAATGAAAATGGACCTCCGAGCGATGTACGCTTAAGGCCTAGATAACTTGGTTGGGGATTGTGCACAACTCTAAACCATATGAATGACTTTTTAAAGCGATATTCCACATCAATACTGTCCCCCAACCAAATGATATTACCGAGGTAGTTGTCTACTTCACATCCTCGTCGAATATGAGGGTGGTCCAGTGGCGCTGCCCCTAGGTAGGAGTAGAAGAGGAACGTTCTCGTCGAAAAAAAGGGATATCTAATTATATTGTAAAGAAGGACAAAATGACACTTAGCATGGGTCGTGCTATAGGCGCATGATCATGCCTGATGCAATTTGGTCAGTCCCTCCCTGAAGTCCCTCCCTGAGCACAGGATGGGTGAGGGCGTGTATGGTGCGAACAACCACACGTGATGATGGAGTCTAGTCTCTATGCACGCCCTTGGGTAGGCTATCCGTAAGGGGCATGGGGTATGACCTAACATGAAGATTAAATTTATTTAAATCTTGTTTTTATATGTCTATAAATATAACCAATGCTATAATTTATTCATATGACTTAGTTGTTATGGGTTTTTCTCTCAGTACTTGGGTTTTCCATGTTATGTTCATGTGTTCTCTTCAATTCTCTTGATCTAGTATGTTCAATTATTTCAGCTACCCTGGGTGGGTAAAACGCCTAGGGTATCCGAAAAAAAAAACTATCAAAAGACCTAACCAAAGCCAGGCGATCGAACCCCTTATATGTCGATTAAGCGGTGGAATGAGGAGGAAACATAATTTGTATCTAGATTCACATATTTCACAAGTATAAGATGATTAATTATCTGTAGTTGTACATGTAACATAAAGTTTTAGTAGTTTTACATGTAAAATAAAGTTTTTGTTAACTTATTAAGTGAGCTAAGATGATCAATTATCAATACTTTTACATGTAAAATAAAGTTTTTGTTAACTTATTAGGTGAGCACATGAAAATATGAAAGACATATCTATAAAACAAAAATTGTTAATCAAATAACAATATTAGATTAAATCATAAACATCGAAAAAAGCATATATGATGTAGCATATGATCTTATGTCTCTCTATCTCACCCATACACAACATAAAAATTATAGAAATATGACATGAAACCATACAATCTTTGTTTTTGATTGAGATATGATTGATCTCCTGTCTAAAGAACATACAAAAATTAAAATATATACCAGAAATAGGTTATTAAAAAGGTGGAGAAGTAAAATTATAAATAAAAGACAAAAAATACTCTTTCCGTTACGAATTATATACAACAGTTTGACACGGGATTTTAGTGAGTTGAATGTGATTACTATATTGTATTCTTTTTTATGATGGTGGGAATTGATGTGAAAGTATACGACAGAAGTTAGTATATTGTGTAGTACGTTTAATTTAATATAAATTTGATTTCTAATATAAAAATAAAACAAATGTTGCACATATTTTAGAACGACCCAGAAAGAAAAACGTATTTAATTTTATTCGTATATTGTAATTTTTTTTATAATGATGGGAGTTGATGTGAGAAAAAATGAGAAAAGGTATTACGATATGATGAAATAGTATGTTTAATTTAATATAAATTTGATTTCAAATATGAAAAATAAAGCAAATGTTGCATATATGAAAAAAGCTGCATTTAATATGAAACAAAGGGAATAACAAATTAATAAATGTCAAAAATGGTGAATGTTTGTGAAATCGGGAAAATGTCTATGGTGGTTAGGATTTCACTTCCTTATTCATGTTATTCATATGGTTTCTATGGCCCGAAAATAAGAGCAATGTTATTTTATTTTTCCCTGGACGGCCTAAGCATTTTACCTAACCAGGGCACTTACGCGGTAGCCTAGGTGGATTAGACGTGCCCATGATAACACTTACATGGGAATTCCACCAGGGAAGAGTGGACAATCATTAAGTGACAACAAAGCCAGAGTGAGACACGAAGCACAATCCCACAAAGAACAAACAGCAGAGAAATAGTGGAAGGTAAAAAACACAATAATTTTAAGAATGCGGAACGAGACACGGCGAATGCCTCACACGAAGATGCTATGTTGACTATAGTAAAACATATGCATTGAAGATCTTTACTGAGATAATAACTTATGCAGTCATAATACCTTCTTGATTTCTGCCAGTTTCTTCTCGGAAATTGCATATGCCTCCATATCTTCAGGAGCTTCTCTCTAACAATAGATGCGAAAGCCATTGACTGGACCGGATTGTGCAGCCTTTTTGAGGTCGCTCCACTCCTACAAATGTAATTTCAGAAGAATATTGAACGATACAGGGCATATCAATTGATGATTTTATAGATCATGCTACCACTATTTTGCGGTACCTTATTTTCTATGAAGCTACTGAAAATTCTGTCCGCTATTTCTTCACAACGTGCAATAGCTACCGAAACCTAAAAAGGTCAGCATACCAAATCATAAATCAATGCTAATTTTATGGACCCGTCACCTGGTCATAATTTCTATGAAGTTTCCAGAGAGTCCACTCACCCTGATTGCAGGAAGATCAAGATCCTTGTTCTCTTTAATTGCATCCCATATTTTCCGGGCATTTGAAGAGAAACTTGAGGCGTCAATAGCTCCACAACGATCATCATCATGGCCGCCAGATGGAATAGAGTTGAATATTTTAAGCTTTAAGTTGGCCATCTGTATGCAGAAAGCAAGTTAGGGCCTAACTCATTAGGACTTTACATTACGATCTATACTTCGAAATGATAGCTCCTACTTGCAAGTGGGACTGCCTGTGCCAGATAACAACACTGTAAAATTCAGGGGTAATGGTAATACAATTCAATAGTATAGTAAGCGGAACTTTTTGTACGAATTTATGATAAGAGATCTATTATATTATTTGGGCTTCGTGTGGACAATGCATTGAACTGACACAAACCAAGTGCCACATAAGCATCATATATACATAACAACTACGAGTTGTAAGGTTCGAACTCCTGATTCCATTGTCACCTGTTCTGTTATGAAATCATGTTGAAAAACTACTTCTACCAAAATTCTATATGATCGTTATATTATTTGTATCTCAACATAAACGAAATGAAACACGGAAACGATAATCACTCACACGCAAGATATAAAAGAATACGAAGAACACAAGAAATTAATGAAAATTCTGAGTGTTTGAAGAACAACACACGGCCACCAAAAACCCTTGTAGACCCAACCAAAAACCCTTGTGCTTCTTAAGTATGGCTATTGATGAGCTGGGCCGAAACCACATAAAAAAACACAATGGCCTTCATCTGTAAACAAAAAAATTGGCAAGTGAGGAATACGCAAGGATTGCTTACCTGTTCTTCAAATTGTGGCTTGTTCTGTAAAAAACTGGAGAGCACCACGATCTCAACCTAAGGTTATAAAAATAAAGACATTAGTATGAGACATATTGACAAGGAACCATCATCCTCCTTTATTGGTATACACTCAGAACGAATATCTTCATTCTGCACATGAGATCTTAGCTTACATTAAAAAATTTGGTATACGCAGTACCCTTGTGAGCTGGAGGCTTAGGAATGGACTTCCATAGCTGCACACATAACATTCAAGAAAGTTGCATCATGAATTTAGTAAAGAGAACATTCATAATACTATAGAGTTGCAACATTGTTTATGTCATCAATAAAATTGTTCGTATTAAGAATCGTCAACAGAACGATCAAACATCGTTTCACATAAAATTATCGTGAATCCCTTGTATACTTCAATCATGGGTGATTGGGTCGGTGACGTAATATTCTTACATTGTTAAAGAACAAATAACGAAAATTTTCAAAATACGTTAGTGAAGATGTAATGTTGTAAAATAGACCGAAGGGAAGGAGTATAAAAGAAACAAAAATCCACCACCTTCTGGATTTTTTCTCGAAGACAGAGATCTAGCATTTCCAGTGACACCTGTAGAGAATTCATGACGTGAAAGGAAAGAAAAGTAACATGCAAAACCCAAAGCAAAAGATCAAGACTGAATCACATACTCACCTCCATTTGTTCTTGATCTCGAAGGACAAAAAAGAGTGTTGTTTTCCTTGAGATGGGCAATTGCAGCATAACCTGCAAGGAATATCAATAATATATGAATAATGGATGTTGTAAAGACGGTCATTCCAATTGAGCTGAAAAGACCAAAAGCACAGGGAAAAAAAAGGAAGAAAGGAAGAAAATACCTGGAATACTGTCATTAGGAGAGGCATATTGGCTGCTTGACAACGACTGACATCCGTGCACCACCTAAATAGATCAGCACAAGAATTGCATACATGAGCAACAGTCTCCGTCTCAGTAAGAGAAAAAAAAAAAAAACTCCATAATGAGTATGACACATGAAAGAGGACTTTTACATGTTCACGAGCACAACATTCGAAACAGCAAGAGCAAAAAGGGCACTCCGTTTCTCGAATGCAGTATCATCCTAGAGTAAGGAATAGCCAAATAGAAGTCAGTGTGGCTTGCAAAAAGCCAAGAAAATAGCACAGCAACAACTTCACCCTTAAAAACTACAATATGTACAGTATCTCTGACAAGTTGCTCGGACTCTGTAAAATACCAGGCGTAGGTGGAGCCTCACTTCAAGAGCTGGTGACTTCTTATTGTATTTTAGACTCAGTTAGGGATTTACCCTTTTACAAGTGCTAGTCCCTTTGTCCTATTTTAACACTCCTCCTCAAGTTTAAATATAAACATCAAACATGTTAAACTTGTTAGATATAATATCAATGTAAGTTTTTCGAAGTAGCTTGCTTAAGATGTTGGAGAGCTAAAATTTCGTTCGAACGTGAATCAACTGAATGCAAGGGGAACAAGATGATGTCCCTATGACAAGACCTCTAATCAGGTGACAATCTATCTTAATATGTTTGATCCGTTCATGAAAAACCTGATTCATGACGATGTGCATTGCTACTTGATTGTCACAATATAATCTCATCTTGTTATCATGGTCAACACCTAATTTGTCGAATAGACGTTTTCTCCAAACTACCTCACAGAAGGTGTTTTTCATTGCTCGATATTTTGTCTCCACACTGTATCGAAACGCAATAGTCTTCTTACTCTTCTAGAAAACGAGATTATCACAAAAAAAGACACAATATGCAGTGGTGGATCTTCGATTAATAGGACACTCTGCCCAATCGACATCAATAAAAACTGCTAACCTGTTGTGTCCCTGATCAGAGTATACTACACCCCTTTTTGAAGATCCCTTGAGGTATCTAGGGATCCGTATTGCTGCATCCCAATGGATAGTGCAAGGGATAGACATGAACTAACTCACCATACTCACTGGATAGATAATATCAGATCGAATAACTGTCAGATAATTCAGTTTTCCAACCAGACTCCGCTATCTCTCAGGATGATGCAAAGGTTCTCCATCCTCTGGTATCAGTTTGATATCAAGAACCATCGAATAGTCAACAAGCTTGTATCCAAGCAATCCGTATTCTGAAAGCATATCAAAGACATATTTTCTTTGACAGATAAGGATTTTATCAAGAGATTGTAATACCTCAATATCAAGGAAATAGTTGAGTTTGCCGAGATTGGTAATCTGAAATTAATTGCTGAAGAACTTCATCAGTGCAGAGATCTCCTCGACATCATCGCTGATCAAATCATCCACATACGCAACTAGGATGATGGTCTTCTTCTGTAAATGTTTGTAGAAAATTGAATGCTCAGTAGCACTCCTGGTCATGCCAAACTAATTGAGTGTTTGAGATAGATGCCTGAACCATACTCGAGAAGATTGCTTGAGACCGTACAAAGATCTCTTTAGACAATAAACTTTGGAAGCCTCGTCTTGAACAACAAACCCAGATGACACTGAGACATATATCTCCTCAAGAATGCAATTGAGAAATACATTCTTGACATCAAGCTGGTGGAGTAGCCACCGATGCATGAAAACAAGAGCAATGGAGATACAGACATACACCATCTTGACAATAGAAGAGAAGTTCTTCTCATAGTCCACATCATAGGACCGAGTAGCCTTTGATAACCAGCCGAACTTTGAGTCGGTAGAACAATCCATCAGGATGAACCTTTACAGTGGATATCCATTTGCAATCGATAGCACGTTTGGCAGACGAAAGAGGACAGATCACATGTCTCAATTTTCCACAGAGCTGATATTTCCTCCTACATAGCACTAAATCATCCTGGATATTGCATGGCCTCGGACACATAACAGAGTAATTGTTAAGACAGGTGGTGAAGATATATTGATGCAGATAAGGCAGAGTATGGACAGAAATGATGGACTGAATACCTAATACTAGGACAGTGGCATTGGCCTTTATGGATAGCAATGAGAATGTCAAGGTCCGAGAGAGGAGGTGATGTAGGGTCAGGATTTAGTAGGAGTATAACGGGTTGTTCAGTTTCAGAATTTTGTGGGGTGCAGGTAAAGGAGCCGTACAAGATTCATGATCCTTCATAGTCTGAATAGAGTTAGTATCAGAATAGAGATTCTTACCCATTCGAGTGTATACCTGAGTAATCATTAGCCCTGAACATGTTGGTAACCCACCACTCGTCGACGGTGAAGAAAAATGTTTGAAGTTTTAGAATAATCCAGAATAGACATAGTGGGGTAGGAGTGGAGGAGGTACCAAACTCACAATCTAGGTAGTATGATACAGATTTTAAAAAGATAACATCAGATGATATAAAATATCATTTTAGCACTAAATCATCCCGGATGTTGTAGGGTCTCAGACACTCTTAGGAACAAAGTAACTCTCAAGACAAATGGTGAAATCATGTTGATCAATAGATAAGGTAGAGTAACGATAAAATTGTTGGACTAAATACCTAATATTGGGACAGTAACATTGATCTTTTCGGATAACAATGAGAAGGTCAAGATCGGAGGGGGAGGTGGTTGAGGTGGTGGTTCAAGATCAAGATTTGGTGAAAATACAACGGATTGTTCAGGTTTAGAATTTTGTGGGGTACGCAGGAGACGCACAAGGTTCATAATCCTACATAGTCTGAACAGAGTTAGTATTAAAATGGACATTCTTACCCCTTCGAGTGTATACCTGAGTAGTCGTTGGCTTAGGAGTTGTCGGTGGCGCATCACTATCAGAAGGTGCAGAAGAAATATTCGAAGTTTCAAAGTATTTCAGAATAGACAGGTGAGACAGAAGTTGAGGAGTTAGCAACACTGCTAGAATCTAGATAGTATATTACAAACTCCATAAAAATAACATCAGGTGATATAAAATACCATTTTATCCCAGAACTATAGGATCGATAACCTTTTGGAGTACCAAAATAGCCCACAAAGAGATATCTCAAGGAGTAGGATCAAGTTCTGTACGACCAGGTCGGATATCATGGACATAACAAACACAACCAAAACTCTGGGTATGATAGAAAATAAAGATGCAGAAGGGTACATGATATTATACGATATTTTTATCATCAAGTATAGACGATGGCATACGATTGATCAAGTAACAGATAGTGAGAACCACATCTGCCCAGAAACGATGAGGGACATGCTCATGAATCATCATAATATGAGTCTCTTCAAGGATGTGTCTGTTCTTGTGTTCAGTGACCCCGTTCTGTTGGCATGTGTAAACACAAGATGATTCATGAACAATATCATAATTATTCATGTAATATATAAATTCACTCGAAAAATTTTCTTTCGTATTATCAGTACAAAGAGTTTTAACAGCTCTGTGAAATTGAATTTGAACAAGAGAATAGAAAATCATAAATTTTGAAAGAATTTTCTGACGAGATTTAGTAATAAAAATCCAAGTGACACGAGAGAAATCATCCACAAAAATAATAAAATAATAAAAATCTGATACCGACTCAAGTAGACAAGGACCCCAAACATCTGAATGTACTAAATCAAAAGGACTATTAGATTGACCAACAGACCTGGGTGGATGAGGAACACAAAATGCTTCCCTTGGATATAGGATTCACAAACTAATTTTGGAATAGACTGAAACGCTGAACGTATCTTCTTCAACATCGGGAGAGGTGGATATCCCAACTCATAGTGAACCTCCTTGGCACTGACGATACTCAAGTAAGCCAGCCTCTGGAGTGAGCTCTCCATACGATACAGAGCTTTGTTCTTATATTAAGTGTCAATCAATTTGTTTGTCCTCAGTTCTTGAAAGCTACATTTAGATGGATGAAGATAATTAAGCAATATAATTGTTTTGTTATTTTGCTTATAAATATGAAGTTCTCAAGAAAGGAAGGGACAGAAGACAGAAAATAGTAATATATTTTATCTATTTGGATAGATCCAACCCCTTCTATACCGCGCATTGAACCATTAACGATCTAAACAGGACATTGTTTGGATCTGATGAGGTCAGACAGTATACTCTTATTATCAATCATGTGGTCAGTGACACCAGAATCAACAATCCAAGATGATTTAGATGCTATAAAATAATTAAAAGTCATACTTGAGTGGGCTAAAGTAACCCTCTGAGTTTGTGATCAAGACAATATACTAGCATGTGATACTAGTAGTTGTTTGAATTCGTGCATAGGAAATATAAATTTCTCCGAATCAGTACGTTCATTAAAATCATTCATATTCTGAGACCTGTCTCTACCTGGCGCGCCATAATGATCTCCAGCAGGTGGATACTTGTCACTAGCAAAACGATCACGATCTCCAAAATGGCCCTCATTGTCTTTATACCTTGAGTGTGATGAGAAAGGAGGATCACCTCCTCGGCCACCACCTGCTTCATATCGTCCGTCTCCGTATCCTCCACCGTTTCCCCCATCGTTTCCTCTACCATATCCACAGTTGTATCCCCCACCGCCACCTCCCTCACGGCGTCCACCACCATATCCACCACAGAATCCACCTTCACCACCACCGCCTCCACGAGACTGATCCTTGTTCACAGTGACATTGTGGCTGTAAAGGTTCTGACCGTTCATCCCCTTTATCGCGTCCCTCATAGCTTCCTCGATCAAAAAGGTTACAAATTGGACTCCCCTGGATCTCCCGATCTCACGATCATTGATGACCTTCGAATCAACCATCTCTCGGTACTGAGAGAAAGCTCTCTCGAGGGATTGATAATCGGTGGCCCATGCGAGGCCGTCGACGAAGCATCTGTACTCAACATCGACTGCTGCCATGTCTGATGAGAGAGGTTAAGGTAATTTGGGAAGGGAAAATATCAAGCAGAGGATGAAAATTTGCAGAGAGACAACTGGATATAATCAAGCCGAATTCACAGTGTAGGCCACAAAAAAAGAAGGTGCCCAATCAGAACAGTTCTGGGACTTGTTAGGAGGAAAATACTGAATATTCCAGCCAGAAGATCGGAAGGGATGCTGAAAGCGATTGCCCACTAATTTCCTCTCTCACCCCACCAAGTGGAGAATCGAGTCCTCCGGCTGATTTGCAGGGAACGAGCAAAAAACGGAAACCCGACGATCAGCTCGAGTTCCGCCGCCGTCACGCCTCCTCCACCCTTCCACCTCCGCCGCCTCCGACGACTTCCTTCGCGACATCGACCACCCGATCGGAGCCCTCCAGCTCAGTTTCTCGTGGACCGAACCCGATCGAGCCGCCGCGAAGCGAGCGGTTCAGTTCTTGTCGGAACTTGCCAAGTCAGAGGATCTCGACGGAGAAGGCAGCAGTGGTGTGAGCGGCAGCGGCTCTGATACCATGTAAAATACCAGGCGCAGGTGGAGCCTCACTTCAAGAGCTGGCGACTCTCTGCTTATTGTGTTTTAGACTTAGTTAGGGTTTTACCCTTTTACAAGTGCTAGTCCCCTTGTTCTATTTTAACAGACTCAGCTATGTCAACTGAAGACCATAGATAAGTTCCCTCATTTACACAAAATATATGAGCTGCACCATGTGAATGAAATTGCGAGTACATAGGTAATGAAGTAGACTGTATTTGACGTCAATGAACAAGCCAGAATCAGAACACAACGAAGAAAGAAGACACAAGCTTGGATATGTAACCACCTCTCCCCTTTCATTTCCATCAGTACCCTCTAAATCCATCACAAGTGTATGACCTTCCAAACCAGTAGAATTCCCCAACCAAATGCCTTGGGTAGTCTGCGATCTGAAAACAAGATCCAAGCAATCACACGGCATCATTTTCGAGGACTCACCTTCTTTTGAAAAAAAGAAAAAAAAAAAAGGGGTGATGAATTACATGCAAATTCTCACGTGCATCCATCTGCCTGAAGTTGATACCAAACAAATGATTCAATAATGTACTTTTTCCTGCCAAAATCAGGTGTATGACTAAGAGGGCAAGACCCTGTGTTTCTAAGAGACTAGTTGAATGAAAACCAAGGAAGTGGAAGCAATCTTGCAACACCTACAACTCTGCAAGGCGTACACGGAGATGCTTAAGGTGAAGATAGAAATAAATACCGCTACTTCGCGGTCCCATGATGGAGACTACGGCGTACGAGATCCCCCATGAGGCCAACTCCACCTTGTTTGCGAAATCATTCATCCCAATATCATTGAAATTGCCACTTCCATCAATCAGTTGCAGAAAAGAAGTTCCACCTTGATTATCGAAGAGAACAATAAGATTACAATTAACAAAAGAAAAACTGCCAAGAAGGATATAGATTTAGAAAGAGGAACAGAGTTTGGAAAGAACGTATACCCATGATTGGCTTTGCTCGTTAGCTATGAATCAAAAACTTCACTCAGTGGAGTAAAAGAATGCAGACTGATCCAAAGGAATCCTCGCACAAGCTCTTGAATGCTGAAACAGGAAGCTGCTGTGAAGTTTCCCTATCAGGAATAACGCGTTGCATTCCTGTGGGCAAGAATCGAAGTGGAATCAAAGAGGGTAAGAGAGAGAGAGAGAGAGAGGAGGGGGGTCGATCGATTTGTAGGAGGAATAATGCTTTTGCTTTGCTGAATTGATTAAAAGGGGGAATGTTTGTATTGGTTTTGTATAGTTGCTGTTCAAAAGATATAAAAATGGAATAGAACGGGGAGAGGGTTTTCACTTTTCTCGAGAAGATTGATGTTTTGTTGATCTGCGGAGGAAAATTTAATTCCAATATCACGTTGTTGATCAAATATTGTATTTCTTGTCTCCCATTCTATAGATAATCCATAAATTTAAAATATGAATAAAATAAATAAAAATATGATATAATATATTTAAATTCAGTATCTAGTAAAAATCAACGTTGAGAAGTAAACATTAGAATGAAAATATATTGAAATTTAGGTCAAATTAATGATATCGAGTCTTTTAAAAATTGATTCTGGATATTCCTAATACTTCCTCCCTCTCACAATACATACACTATTTTGATATAATATGTATATCGATGTAAAAATTTGATATGCATATAACGATGATCAAATATAGTTTTATTTTTTATAAATTTATCGTAAAATATTAATAATTATATAATTACGTATTTGAATATAATATATATTATTAGATGATCAGACGTGATTTAATATAAAAATAAAATTTATATTCATACATATATAATATATATATTCTAAAATTGGGTGTGTCAAGGCACATATTCATCAAGCCCTATATGAATATATATCATTTTAATAAGACTTGTTGAAGAATTTTTGATGATAATAAATCAAGATTTATTATAACAGTTATGAGAAAAAAATAATGGATTACACTATACTAGATAATAATTATTTTTTAATTAAAAAATATTTTATTTATATTTTAAGACGATCAGAATAGATAAATGTTGTTTATATTATTGAATAGAGAAAGTATTACTTTAGTCAGATAGTTAAAGTCAATTCTATATGATGAGTGTTTATTGAGACAATTTTGATTTCTTTATAAAATGATTTTATTTATATGCATAGAAAAGTAAAAACAATAATAACTCTTACATTACAAAAATAAATAGACAAAATAACAATAATCGTCTAAAAAACTTCAATATAATTTTTGTTCCAATTTTATCATATAATTATTGATAGATTCCACTTATTTCATTGACTTAAGTCAAAGGGTGAAATCAACACCAGCTTATACTACTCCTCTTGTTATCATTTTTGGGTCACTTTTATTTTTCATTTTTGGACAATGTTGTAATCTTTGAGATTAATGATTTGCTGCACAAGAGTTGAAAACAAGTCGTCGCTGTGATGGGCCCAGTTTGCCTTTCTGCGGCCGAATCTGATTCCTCGGGCATCAGTCACCGATCACACATATTACAATCTTTTGTTCTAATTTTCCTCTTTTTTTTTTCAAAGACAGAAATGAGTTCGCTTGGCATTCCATGTCACGTTTGGCCCTCGTTTGACATATTTTAGTAGTGCAGCTGATTTTTTATTTTTAAATAAAAGTTGAATAGTTTGATTGAGTTTGGGTTGATAAAATATATTTATAAGTGTTTATGATTGATGATGATAATTTATATTTTTTCGATCCCATAAAATTTATAAGGATTTGATTTTTGTTATTATTCCATCACACTTTAAAAAGTTTTATTTTATTATTACTAAATGATATAAAAAAACATTCCGTAAAATAATTAATATTTATATTTTATCAGTATTTAGCATATATTTTTTTAAAAAATTCATTTATTAACTTAATTATATATGAAAATTATTTCACATACTTAAGAATAAAATACACAAGTTATATTATCATTAATATTTTGTAAAAATGTGTGATTATTGTATGATATGAGCCAAAATTTATCTCGACAGAAATAAAAATCAAATGTTATAATTTTAATGGAATGAAAAAAATGATAGTAATATGATACTCCCCTATCTCATATTCAATGAACCATTTTTTTATTGAGCCGAGGATCCCAATTCTCCTGAATTTGGTATAAAACATTTTGAAAAAATGACGAAGCCCTTTCTTGAACCAAATAAGACGAAATTTTTTTAAAATAAAAACAGAAGATGAACCAAGTGGAAGATGTAACAATATATATATATAATATTTAACACAAATATGTGGGGTCGTGTTTGTATCTAGACATATCAGTGGACCTCAAGTCGATATAAGTTTACAATGAAAAAAAGAGTGACAAGAAGGATTCGGTCCTCCTTCAGATCAGGGAAAACTAAGAAGCAACTAACATATGTTCAGAGCGTACCATAAAAAGCTGAGACATGAAAGTATCAGTTTAAAAACAATTCTTCAGGAGAGGCCTCTCGCTTTATTTATTAAACGATAATATTGGGAGCAAAGCCACCTAAAAAGGTCAAGCGCCAAAAACAAAGCCAGCAGCCGCACCACCCTTGACAGCAACAGCAGCACCAACAGCAACAGCAACACCAACAGCACCACCAACACCAAAGCAACTCCCATAGCAAGTTTTTTTTCCGCACTCTGCTTCCAAAAGAAAAGAAAATATTAAAAAGCATCTGAGCAAAAATGCAGAAGAACACGCCAGTTCTACTTCTACACACAGTGCTGACCATGGTCTCTCACACTATCACGCAACAGCCAAAGATCTTGCTTTCAGCAAAGATCATTTTTCGTTATTTTATTTTTCATTTATCATAAGCTATTAAATGTATCCGTTACAGTAACTATTACTTACGTAGAAAAACTGAAATGAAAAATAAGAAAAATACATGATGGTGTCCTCGATAGAGTGGTGGTTTAACTCAAAACTGAAGTAGTTGCTTCTAAAGCTTCATATAGGCGAATTTTCTCTCTTTCTTCTTCTCCCAATAGATTCCCTTTCCCCACGCCCACCCCCCCCCCCCCCCCCCCCCTCATCTTTGGTTCTAGCTTTTAAAACTTCTTCTATCATTTTTATATCCAAACTTGCAATTAATTTACTAAAATTCTCTATAAGTTATAATTTCTTTTAATTATTTTTTTGGTTCTGCCCTCAAGTTTCTGTTTTTATGAACTGCATGCACTCTGATCCTTGCATTAATTAGTATGAAGCATCAACCCCTGAAGGAGAGAGGCACGGTTGAACTGTGGAAGGATGAATAACTAACCTAATAACTCAGGAAAGGGCCATTACATTGGCTGAAAAGATGAATAACGAATACATACCTGCACATTTTGCATTAAAAGAAGCAATGCAAGACTCGGTGCATTTCTGAGTAGCAGTAGAAAGATCGTTCCCCTCCAGAACAGCCTTGGCGAGCATTTTCTTGAATTTTTCTACGACTTCAGAATGCAGCTTCCACAGGACGTCAACGCATACTTTTTCAGCATGCTATAAAATGCAATATATAAATTCAAATAAGGAGTTAATTTTAACTCTTAACGAACCAAACCTCCAATCAATATTATTTCTTCAATAACTTTCAAATGGTTGATCAAATTGAGTCTATGAGAGAGAGAGAGAGAATGCATCCCTCCTCAAACCATCCTACTATGGCTGATCAACTGATTGGATGTGGAAGCTCGGACATGATGGACTCGATGGATGGTCGGACATGAGGAAGTATCAGAAACTAGAACATTATGCCTCAAAAGTGCAGTGTTACATGACAACCACATGCATATGATGAGCTCAATCTATCGAATTTGTTTAGTGTACTATTGCTAGGTTTGTCACCTAGCAACTTCATTTTAATGTTTCCTTTGACAAGATGATGAACAAGAAAATTGAGAGGTTCGGGCACATACGAGATACAACCAGTCGTTGTCATACTAATCAGAATAAAAGATAGGCACAAGGCATACCTGCAGCAATTTCTCTTTCAAACTCTCTCCTTTTGCCAATCTGACCCCTTTGTCTAAGTATATAGCCTCAACATCATACCTGGGGGAGTAGGCACATAAATAAGATTTATTTCATGAACAAGAGACTAATTTCAGACATATTAAAAAACAACAAAAACAAAACAAAACAATCTGAATTCTCTTCAAAACGCAAGAATCTATCTATATATAAAAGCCTTGAAATGAAGCAAAACAAAAACAAAACAAAACAAAGCAAAAGCAAAAGGCATGTACCCAGCCTGCCGTGCATCTAATTTAGCAATCATAAGCCAAAAAGACTACCCTCATTGTATCACATAGTAAAACATAGGAGTGCTGAGAGCGTACATAGTATTTCCTGCCCTTTATTTCCCAATGATAATCCTGCTTCTCCTCACAACTAATCATTTCATATTCACAACAGGTGTATGCACGTCATAGAGAACTCACTGTGATAAGCAGGAGGCAAGAATTGAGTGGAGCTCATTGTGAAAGCCAGGGATTCTCTTTTTGCCAATCTGACCCCTTTGTCTAAGTATCTAGCCTCAACATCATACCTGGGGGAGTAGGCACGTAAATAAGATTTATTTCATGAACAAGTGTTGAAAACAGTGTTTCCGGCGAACTTCCGACGAATTTTTCCATCGACATCTCCATGATCATGACTCATTTCTCAATTTTCACTTCCACTAATGGTCTCTCCTCCTAAGAGTTTCAGTCTTTTCGAGGACTTTTATCTCGATCAACGCATATTACCACTTGCTGGAGAAACATAAGTATCCTTATCAGTCACCGGCTTCTTCTGTTAGGCAGGTGTCTGTTGAGACACCCTCGACCTCCACTTCCACTGATGGACTTTCCTCCCATTAGCTTCAGTATGTTCGAGGGTCTCGATCAGCCCATATCTCTAGGTCATCCTCATGAATTATCGATTCTGGTGCAACAGATAACATCACTCAGTCCACCATTCCCTCTATGACTGAGATGGCACATCAGTTCATCACAGTTACCGATGAAAATACCGCTCCTATGTTGGGTTCTGGGTCTCTCTCTCTCTCTCACCCCCTCTCTTACTCTTTTATCTGTTTTTTTCAATATCTTCTTTAAGATACAATTTACTATCAATGAGTCGCCTTACAAAAGAACACAACTGCTTCATCATATTTTCTCTTTCTTTTGTGATACAGGATCTTCGGACTCAGACAATGATTGGTGAAGGTCGTGAAGCTCAGGGACTTTATCATTTGAATGCATCATCCACTGCTTTTTTTGCGATTTCAAGTATTGATTGACATCGACGACTTGCTCATGCACCTTTATCTGTTCTTCGTACCATGATTCCTATTTTATCATTCTCTGAGTTTAGCTGTGAAGCATGTATAATGGAAAAGCATCACAAATCTAACTTTCCAGTTGTTCATGCTCGCAATGATACTCCTTTTGCTATAGTCCACTCAAATATATGAGGTCCTTGTAAGCTGAAAAGTCTATTTGACTTTCAGTATTTTGTCACATTTATAAATGATTTTTCTCGTACGACATGATTGTTTCTATTACACGATAGATCTGAGGTTGTCTTTGTATTTCGTACATTCATTTCTGAAATTCATACTCAATTCTCTACTACTATTAAGGTCATACGCACTGATAATGTACGGGAATATATGGATACACAATTTCAGGATATTTGTTCTCAACAAATCATCATTCATCAGACCTCTTGCGCTTACACTCCCCAACAAAATGAAGTTGCTAAGCGTAAGAATCATCATCTTTTAAAGGTTGCTGAAACCATACTATTTCAGATGGACGTTCCTCGTATATACTGAAACTTTGCTTTGCTTGATGTATGTCATCTTATCAATAAAATGACCTCTGTTATTCTAGGAAACAAATCCTCATTCTTGGATGCACGTGTTTTGTTCACTGTCTTGATCCTACTCACGATAAGTAAGCCCCTCATATATCTCGATATTTTTTCGCTGGGTATTCTCGCACACAAAAAGGTATGTTTTCTATTCTCTTTATACAAAGAAAACTACTATATCAACCGATGTCACTTTTCTTAAACAAGTCCCCTACTTTACTTCTTCGAGATGTTTTTTTCCTTCTTCAAATCCATTTCCACGACCTATTTTTGATAAGGTAGGCTCACCACCTGTATCTGCTCCTACTCTAGCTCCTGTTCCTGTATATGCTCCTGTATGTACTCCTGCTCCACTTCGGACCTATACTCAAAAGGTGAAACAGACAATTGATAAAGTAATTCCTGCAGCTTCTTACCCTCCACCAATGACGTTTGCTCCGGATGATCTACCCATTGCCCTTCGTAAGCATCCCATTGCTAATTTTATATCGTATCATCATCTCACCCTCTCTTTTCGAAAGTTTGCATATGCTTTGTCATCTATTTCTTTTCTACTTCAGTGAAAGAGACATTTGCACATCCAAGGTGGAAAGCTGCTATGAATGAAGAGATGCAGACTCTATGAGAAAATGACATATGAGATGTTATTCCCACTTCTCTAAGGCAGTCTTATGTTAGTGGCCATTGGATCTATACGGTAAAACATAATCCCGACGGGTCAATTGAAAAATTAAAGGCTCGTCTTGTGGTCAGAGAATTTATCCAACAACATGATATTGATCATGAAGAGACATTCTCTCCACTAGCCAAACTCAATACTGTTCGCGTGTTTGTCTCACTTGCTGTGCATCGTTTATGACCATTATTTCAACTTGACATCAAGAATGCCTTTCTACCTGATGACTTGATAGAGACTGTTTATATGCTTCAACCTCCTGGGTATGACTGCGGGGGACGAGGGAGAACCATGTGTGTCGTCTTCGAAAATCACTGTATGGACTCAAATAATCTCCACGAGCATGGTTTGAGAAAATCAACAAGGTTGTACAGACCATTGGATTCTCCAGGAGCTTTGCAGATTTTTTATTATTTGTTCATCGACATTCTCAAGGGATTGTGATACTACTTGTTTACGTTTATGATATTATCATTACTGGGAATGTTACAGCTGCAATTACCAAGATGAAATCTCATCTCTCAAAATAATTTCACACCAAAGATTTGGGTACTCTCAAAATACTTTTTAGGGATTGAGATTACTAAGTAGGAAAAATCTCTTCTTCTAAATCAGAGGAAATATTGTTTGGATCTACTAAAAGACATGATTTCTTGGGTGTAAATCAGTTGACACTCCAATGGAACAAAATCTCAAGTTTTTCAACTTTATTGATGAGTTAGACATTATTATTCCAAATCCAGACATGTATCGAAAACTTGTTGACAAACATATATATTTGACTGTGACCCGATCAGATATATCTTTTGCAGTGAGTTTAGTCAGTTAGTTCATACATACTAGAAGAAAGTCTCATCTTATACCTGTTGAGCACATCTTGAGGTATTTGAGGAAGTCTCCTGGAAAGGGGCTAATCTATATGGCTGTTCCTTACTCTAGGATGATACTGCATTCGAGAAATGGAGTGCCCTCTTTGCTTTTGCTGTTTCGAATGTTGTGCTCGTGAACATGTAAAAGTCCTCTTTCATGTGTCATACTCATTACGGAGTATTTTTTTTTTCTCTTACTGAGACGGACACTATTGCTCATTTATGCAATTCTTGTGCTGATCTATTTAGGTGGTGCACGGATGTCTTTGTTGGGGTATATATTGATCGAGATCTCAAACGCACACAAGCAATTGTAAGACAATAAAGCAAAACGATGAACACAAAGATTTAACGTGGTTCAGTCAATTTGACCTAATCCACGGCCGCACCAACACAAGGAATTTCACTCTCATAATTAGGGTTTACAATTACAGGGTATTTATAACCAAACACCCAACTTGGGCCAAAAGCCCATCACCCAACTTGGGCAAAAAAACCCTATTCAACAGCGAAGCCCAAATCAGACTCCACAACTCAACAATCTTCCACTTGGAGACTGATCACATCAATTGCACTCCAATGCAACTCTAGCAAACCCAAAACTGCAACTCCTCCAGACTAGTGCAGCGCCTTCTCAACAATCAATCATGAAGGCCAGTTGAAGCTATGCATAGCTTCAACTTCTCTGTAGTAACTCCCTTGGTCAACATGTTTACAGGATTCTTTGACCCAAGGATCTTCCTCAGTGACAAAGTGCCATCACTTATCAACCCTCTGATGAAGTGATACCTCAACTGGATATGCTTTGTCTTTGCATGGAACACAAGATTCTTCACGAGATGAATCGCACTCTGACTGTCGCTATAAAGGACACTATCATCTTGCTTCCTGCCCAACTCCTCAAGAAGGTTTTTCAACCAAATCATTTCCTTCCCTGCTTCTGAAAGAGTCATGTACTCTGCTTCTGTGGTTGAAAGTGCAACACTCTTCTGGAGTCGAGACATCCAACTAACTGCTGTGCCTCCCACTGTGAAAACAAATCCTGTGGTGCTCTTCCTCGTGTCCGAACAGCCTCCCAAATCAGCATCAGAATAACCTTCCAAAACGACATCATTCTTGCTGAAACGTAATGATGTTTTGGAAGTACCTTTCAAATAGCGTAACAGCCACTTGACTGCTTCCCAATGCTTCCTCCCTGGATTAGACATGAACATGCTGATTACTCCCACTGCATGAGCAATGTCTGGTCTTGTGCATACCATTGCATACATCAAGCTCCCAACTGCAGATGCATAAGGAACTCTAGCCATTTCTGCTTTGTCTTTATCCGTCTTAGGTGACTGCTTCTTTGTAAGATTGAAGTGAGCCCCTAAAGGTGTACATGTGGCCTTGGCATCCTGCATGCTGAACCTTTCTAACACTTTCCCAATATACTTCTCTTGGGATAATATCAGAGAGCCTTTAGATCTGTTCCTGCTGATACTCATGCCCAAAATCTGCTTTGAGGCACCCAGATCCTTCATCTCGAACTCCTCGGACAACTGTTTTTTCAATCTGTTGATTTCATCCATGTCAGAACCTGCAACTAACATGTCATCAACATACAACAATAATATGATGTCTCCAGTAACAATACGGGTCCAAGTCACTTTTCTTGTACCCACTCCTGCTCATAAAATTGTCAAACTTCAGATACCACTGTCTTGGCGTTTGCTTTAGACCATACAGACTCTTGGTCAATTTACAGACCAAGTTTTCCTTCCCAACTATCTGATAACCCTCTGGCTGCACCATGTAGATGTCCTCATCAAGATCACCATGCAAGAACGCTGTCTTAACATCTAGCTGCTCTAGATGTAAGTCCTCT
>LIEC01010195.1:117409-145634 GCA_001925005.1 Drosera capensis | reverse complement strand
AGCAAAGATTATTCAAAGGAAGATCAGAACTCATATTACTAGGCAAAAGTACCTAGCCATACTCAGGGCTACCATTATTTTGCAAACAATATGTAGGGGTATGTCTCCAGAAACGTCTGATTACAAAATACTACCTTCAGAGAGTAAATGTTTGTTAGAAGTTAGAAACCAGCCTTGTTATATCTAATAGTATCATCCACTTGTTTTCTAGTGGTATCATTGTTGTCATAGCACTGACTCATCTACTTTGTGTCCCAACCTTCAGGAAAGCTTGTTTGCAAATTGTATGAAAGTATGAGAAGGGAGGCAGGTGCTATAACGATTCAGAAAAACTTGCGAAGACACTTCTCCTGGAAGTCTTACAAAAGAATCCAGTTTTCAGCAGTCATCATACAGGCAGGTTCACGGTCAATGGCTGCTCGAAATCAGTTTAGATATAAAAATAAAACAAAAGCTGCTACTGTTATCCAGGTATACTTCGCTTATGTAGTTTGTTGTTGTCTTATGTATTAATCGTCTCTACCACATTTATGACAATCTCTCACAAATTATCAAATTAACCATTGTTTCATCGCCAAATGAGATTGATAATATTTGCATTGCATATGCACAGGCTTGTTGGCGATGTTATAAAGTGTTTTCATGCTATAAGAAGCTCAAAAGAGCAGTGCTTGTTTCACAATGCAGATGGAGGGGAAGGTTAGGTAGAAAAGAGCTCAGAAAGCTGAAGATGGTGGGTGTCATAACTTCTAACTGAAATGGCATATATTCTTCTTTTTCCTATGACGTTATACTCAATCAGTTTAAATATGGTTGTTGAAATTTGAGACTGCTACTACAATTTTCATTGAATGGTAATGCAAATACCTGCATGAGCTCATGGAAGATCGTAAGCTCCTACTACAAAGTTCCTAATGCAAAGCTTCCATTCCTCTTCTTTAACATGGCTACAGGGAACTTTGAAATCCAGTGTCTACCTTAACTGTATTCTTCATTGCATCTGCCGTCCGGCTCTGGCTTTATTCTTCACTATTCATCTAAGTCCTAGGCTAAGCTCTACCAAATGGCTGTTTTAAGAAGCATAATAGGATATTCTGATGACCGGATAAAAAACTGACGTGGCATTTCTCAATTGCATTATCTCAAACTTTTCTGGCTTGTATGAGGAAATGAGCATATTGAATATCATTTAAGGGTTTTATGGGGAAATATATGCATCTATTCATTACTTGATGGCTGATGCAGTTAAGATGTAAAATTTTATGGTATCGTTGATTCCTCTATATAGTCTAATGTGTTTACACTAATGTAATCAGGCTGCGAGAGAAACGGGTGCTCTCAAAGAAGCAAAGGATAAGCTTGAGAAGAAGGTTGAAGAATTAACATGGCGATTGCAATTCGAGAAACGGCAGAGGGTAATGCACTACTTATAAGCAGCTGTTTTGCTTTTGCATCATATGCTAGGATCAGATGGGAAGGGACTATTGGATAGTTCCAATATAGAGAAAACGGAATGACCCCTAATTCCAATATTCACTTTGCCTTTTCAACCTTAGAGTTTGTATTGTTTTCTACAGGCCGATCTAGAAGAATCAAAAGAGAAAGAGATATTGAAGTTACAACAATCATTGCAAGAAATGCAGATGAAAATTGATGAAGCAAATGCCTTGGTGGTCAGGGAGCCTGAGACTGCAAGGAAGGCAATTGAAGAGGCAGATGCCACAGCCATCAAGGAAACTCCTGTTCCTTTTGAAGATTCTGAGAAGATTGAAAGACTATCTGCAGAAGTAGTTGATTTAAAAGTAATTCTAAGCATTTATGCTATGACTCCCTGCATATCTCTTCCATAGTTAGACTTTAAATTTGCCGCACTTTTTTTGATCACTGATGCATGTCTCTTTTTTTTTTTTCTTTTTTTTATGCCTCTGTTTTATGTATTCCACAGCTCAGTGCTGAGTAAGCACACAACATTCTCTTAGTTCTGCTTTCTTTGTACCATATGTTAAGTTCATGAGCTAGCTAGGATAAATGATGTTCAAAATGTAAAAAGTGAATTTTCATGAGCAATTGTTTCTTCATTTTGATTATCACTTATAACGATTTATTTTGTGATTTAGACTTGAGGGACTTTCTGATGTATTGTGATGTTTCATGTAACACAGGCCTTGTTAAATTCAGAAAGACAAAGAGCAAGTGAGTGGGAAAGGAAGTGCATGGAAGCTCATGAGTCCAGCGAAGAAAAACGTAAGAAGTTGGAAGAAACAGAAAAAAGGGTTCTCCAACTTCAAGATTCTCTGAATAGGTACTATTATATGTGCTCGATTAGATGTTCTATGTTGCATTTAGTAGATATATGCATGAGTGTGATAACACTAGATTTGCTCTTGGTCAACTTAATGCTGCTTCAACCTAGTCATTGCAAAGCTTTTCTTCAGCATCCCTTGTCCTAATAGGTGTTGAGCAAGGACTAACTTTTAAGGAAGATAGTAAAGGCGGCAGCCTAGTCTGAAAACCAGGGATCAGTTCAGGATCTTGCTTCTTCCTTTCTAACTGCATGCCTTTCCTTATTCAGGCCTAGTGGCATTATTCAGGCCCGACCTTTGTGCTACTTTTCTTAGCAGTTGTTAGTTATTAGGATTCATTGACTTCAAACCTTCAACTTACGAAAAACAGCCAAATGGAGGCACACTTTATAGCTTTAAACACTTTTCTTTCGACTGGAGAACAATTCCCTTCTTGAAGCTGTCTTTGAAAATTGCTATCTTCAGCTTTCAAATGTTTTATGTATGTGCATTAAAAACTTTGTTTTGTACTATCAGAGGTAAGATTACTTCATCCCACTGTCCTGCTTAATTTTACCAACATTTGATATCTTGTTAAGCATTTGTCACATCACTGCTTTCTTGATCATCATCTACTCTGCCTGAACTTGATTAGTTTAAATATTCTAAACCAACTTTGAGTGGCATTGATGGTGCATATATGTGACTCTCTACAATGCTTTTTTTCCCCAGTAGGACAAAAGAAATCATCCAGTTAACATATACCAAAGTTGTTGAGGAAATGATAGTGGTCTTCACCCTTGCATATCAAGTACATTTATGGACAGCTGCCATCACTTAATAAAAGCTGTTTGGGTTTGGGAAACAGATAAGTAGTGTCAAATAGAAATGACTTGGCATCGTTATGATCATGAGGCATAGCAATAATGCCAAACAATATCTTTGAGATAATAGGAGGAGATCAAGGACATCGAAGTGTATATGGCTCTTGTAGTGGTGATGTGTGAACAAGTAGTATTTGTAAACGGTTGGGAGATTATGGACTCCAACATGGCTATAAGTGCGAGTTATATTTCTCTTGCATATATCCATAGAGGAGTTTGCCTTAGAATCAAAAAGTGAGCGCCTTTATGATTGTTGGAACCGCTGGAAGATGAAATTAGAACCAGCAAGAACACACCCTAGAGAAATCTGACTTTATCGTCCAGGGATATGTGCGGAGATCCATTAGAAGATGAAGGTAAGCTGTCGCATAGAACTGTATTCGCAGCAGATGCTAGCTTGAGTGTTTAAAGAGTCATAGAGATACATCAGTCAAGAGAGAAAGTAGTATGAGAACCGTTCCAATGTGGTATAGTTTTGAAGATGAGACTAACTAAATTGGCGTGCTCATCCTGATGGCAATCAATCTTGTCGATGTGATTGGACTTTCTGGAGGATGCTTATATGGTTATTTTGAAGATTGAGATGCGTATATCTTGTTTCTTGCATGAAAAATTCAATTATTTATCGATTAAATCATGACAACAACCAAAAAGAAGAAGAAGAAGAAAGAAAGAAAAATGAATGAATGAGTGAAAAAAAGAAAAAAAAATGGTGGATTGAATTTACACAAAGTGAACTTGGTCTCAATTATTTTTCTGTCCTTCAATTGACATTTGTGTAAGTTGCCTTCTTATTCTTGCAGTATTCATATTTTATTTTCACAACCAGTTGAGGGTTTCCTAGGTTCAAGTAAGATTGAAACCTCAGAAAATGCCCATGAGTTGCTCAGAGGGAGTGAGGATCTATGGAGAACTGTTGGACTATGATAAGAATTAAGGCGTTTAGAAATTTATGGCAATTTTAATCTAGTCATTTAGTATGACTCTTGAAGAGAGAATAAGTGCTTGAGGTTCATCAACTCTGAAAGTTTTGTATTTCTTATCTTCTATTTATAAGTTCTTTTGCATAGAGTGCGCACATGTAGACAGTTGTCTATGCACATTGCACATAGTGCAACTAAGATTTGTATTCCCATCCTCATATAGACACTTCAATCCTTGGATCTTTCTCAAGGTTATGTTTGCCTTTTCATCTGATTTCTTATGTGGGAGCATGCATTAATGATTTTTGGCTAAAATTGTGGTTGATTGACATACATATGGTGGATTGGGTGGGGAAAACTGGAGGCGATCTTCATGTCATAGACAAAGAAAGTCATTTTTCCTGTCGTCAGCCTGATTAGCAGCTTCAGATGTGAGATGCAAAAAACGTCTTCCATTCATTACTCTGCTGCTCCTCATCCTTGCCAAGATATTGTTTTTCCTTTCGAACCATCTTCGAGTATGCATTGCGTCATTATCAAGGCAAACGATACTTCAACTGCATATCACTTTGGGTTGTGGGCGAGGAGAAGTGGCTTCTCGTCTCCCATGAGTTCATTCTGTTATTTCCTCTTGTTGAGAAATGCAGACAGGTAGTA
This sequence comes from Drosera capensis, assembly GCA_001925005.1. Classification (NCBI taxonomy): domain Eukaryota; kingdom Viridiplantae; phylum Streptophyta; class Magnoliopsida; order Caryophyllales; family Droseraceae; genus Drosera; species Drosera capensis. Next base: position 140,888 of record LIEC01010195.1, on the reverse strand, counting down.
GGTCAACTGAATGCAAATCTTATGGGTCAAGAGCTATGTTTTTTCTTCACTTTTGCCGCGTCCATAACTTTCTAGTAAAAAAAATCTGGCAACTGTTGATAGGAAAGCTTCTGATTCCTCTTAACTAATAACATATGTGATCTAGCATGTCTCAGGATGATATACTGCATGTCCAACCAGTTCTCGGAGCTGAAAATGATCTTGCATACATCATCACACTTTACTTCCACTTCGGAACGTATCACCAGTGATACGGGAACCACAGCAACTTCCAGCTCCTCTGATGATTCTTCGACAGAATCTGACTTCACTTTCCCAGCTCTTGCTTCATCTCCAACGAATTCGTCCTTCCTTACCCCCGATGCTCTCCAGCTGATAGTTCAGGATCTTTCGCAACCTGATGCCACAGGTCAGTCAGCTTTTAAAGCGTCAAGTCTAGTCTCAACCAAACATCTCTCATGACCATATTTTTATCAGATATATATGTGTACAGTGTGATCCTAACTTCTGGGAAAAGTAGCATAATGCTTTTACCAGGAAATAGATCTCTTCTCCTCACCACCTAAATGCCACAAGTTTTCTCTTGAAATTGAAATGTTAGTTTTTGGGTTTATAGGATGTTCTAAAAGTAACTATCTTGTACTTCCTTTTTGGTGCTTGCATTGTGCAGGATCTGACAACTGGGAAAGTGATCGTGAGGGGGCATTTGACGACTTCTTCTGATGGGTCTTGTTTTTCCTTTCCTTATAATTTTTTTGTCTATATCTGTAGGTAGGTGGCCTGTACATGTGAATTTTGGCATCATAGAAATGCACCCTTTTTCCCTAATAATGCTAGTGTACATAGAGGTTTATGAGTAGGAGCATTAATGAAATTCAATATTGATTAAATTCAAGGAGCATCCTCTAATGGCATTGCCATGTCCTTGCAGCCAAATCCCCTTGGTGGGAAAGGCTTTGTCTTTGCTACAGTCATCACGTTATTGTTCTCAATTAATCAATACCAGAGTGAGTCGAACTGCCAGAGTTCTTTATTGATTAAAACGAAAATTTTCTGTTCCATGAATCTTCATCGCAATAGGTTCTCAATAAGTGTATCTTCAATAGAGGTTTTTTCTCTAGAGACAGAACATTACTGTAAAGTTTGCTTGATATAACATTTCATATATTCAAGTTTTTTTTTTTTCATTTATTTGTTTTTATTTTCTTTTTCCTTCCATTTCTTTGGTTTTCTTCCCTCCTCTACTCATTCATCTGAAGTCACTGATGCACTCCCTCTATCATCTGTTGTGTGCATATCAAGGTCATATAGTAAGCGCACTGCTTGAGCTTTGAACTTCGCGGTCTTCATTGCCAATGGGTCATTTGGTCTTGAAATTCAAGTATAGTTGCTCTCACTATCTTAAGCAAACCCTATTTGCTCATGAGTCTCTACATCACTACTTTTGAATGCTCGAGACAATTCTGTATCTACTGTCAGAAAGAATGTCATTGGTCTCCCCTCTGACTCCAGTACCAGTTGAAGACCGCACAGCTGCATCGTCAGTCAAGCTTTATCAAGCTTCCTTCTGCTCTTCCAGCTTTGGTAAGTCATGTCTGTCCTTTTCTAGCTGGCGACCATGAGTCAGCTTATCTCTCTATGCTTTATTATCTCCTCTGGTGACCAGAGTTCTTGAGGAAAATCACGTTCCACATTTGCAGAAAATGATTAAAGAAGAGCCTGTTTCAGTCATTTGAATGAAGTTATTCGTATGGAGAGAATTAAATGGAAGTGTAACAGTAGATTCACTTGAGGGAGAGTGAAGTACATTGTCGTCTGGTTGCTTCCATTGTGTTGGTCTTGTACGCAACTCATACACGTTTTCCTATCCGAAGGTGCATGAAGAATGGAGAATACACGGGATGAAGTTAAAAATTCCTGAAGTTTGTTGTATGCTTCAAATACATGGTCACTTTGCTGGAACTGGAACTGGGATTCATGGATTTGTAGTCAAGTGTGCTTCTATGAGTGTGGCATGTTGTTGAGGTAAATTTGTGGGCATATGCAGGAAGATAGGATCCAAGATGAAATTAGAAGAGAGATGATCTGAGGATTATAAATCCAAGAATTGAATGAGAGAGTTGATATGGTCATGTACTTTTGTGAAATGGAGGATTTGCAATGCGCATAATGGGACTTGTAGATTGCAATTAATGAAATAGGTAGAAGTCAAAATGGGAAAGGGAAAGGATGGAGAGAAAGTCTGAAGGGATATCTAAAGAGTGACTTGGTGTACCATGGTCTCTTGTATGCGTCACATGGAATAGAGCAGAATGGCATCATCTCATAATGAAGCCGACTCCATCAAGTTGGAAAGGCTTAGTTGTCAGGATTGTGTTTAAATGGGTTTGATGAAATGAAAATATGTTACTCTTACAGGACGCCTTTCAGGCTTGATAGAGGAACATATAGGTTGCCCGATACCTCAGGATTAGAAGTACTATGATTGTGCCGAGTATGGCCCTGACTTATAAAGCAAGTTTCCTTCTCAAGCCTGATAAATTTCAACCGCACCAAAGCTGCTGTTGTCCGTACTATACTAGTTAATGATTTTAGGCATCATTCGAGCATCTGATTTCATGTCACTTAAGAGGCAGTGAACCAATCTTTTTTGAAATCCTTACTGTTTCAGTGGAATTTAGAGAGATTGAGCTGAGAGGAAGACACTCCTTGGAATCTCACGCTTGAAGGGAGTGCAGTGAAACTTCTGGGTGGTTAGTAGTAATCCCACTGCAAAAAGCACACCCCATATGCGGGCAGGCTGTACCTCATACTGGTCGCTTCTAGCTTGGTCTACTTTGATTAACGCTACTTCCTCTTCTGTATCACATGGCCTTCTCAGTAATCCTCCCTTAGCCCTTCATTAAGAACATGAGTCAGACTTTGGTCAGAGCTTTCAAGAGGGTCGAGTTACTTTCTGCAATCATTCTGTTCATCCTCACTAACTCATATTCCTAGGCAGCATTTGGAATCCTGAATATCCAATGTTTGATGCTTAGGTCTCCATTTTACCTCTTTTGCCGCTTGAAAGTTCTGCCAAGGTTCTCATATTTTCATTCCATTCATCTACGACCTATTTTGCTTGGCACTCAACTTCTTCTGAAGTGTTCTGGTGGTTTATCTAGTTTTGGCATAGATCATGTGGATGTTCATTGTTACTTGTTAATGGTCCACAATCTAAATTAATGTTTCAGATAATTTGCATACAGGTAACTGAATACATTGATGCATATCCAGGTAACTGAATGAAACCTAAAAAAGGGAGGTCATGTTTAATGCTTTATGTCAATAGTTTGTATGAGTTCTGTAGCCACTCTGCGCACTTTCATCGCTAGCTTCTTTGATTGATCTTCTACAATGGACTCGCATATATGGACATTTCCACTGTCTGTGGTCATGGCTCAATCGGTAGTCACTGTCCTGTTGGAACCCTCCATCTTTGTGTTAAATTTTACAATGAGCCTCGAAGCAACTGTGTCATTTTATATCCTGAGTTCTGATATCTAAATTTTTAGCCTTTTTCATTTATTTTTTGAGTGTTCTAAAGTCTTTTGTAATGCTCTTTTAAGTGATTCTTATGTTTTGAAGAGATTTGAGGTAGTTGTATGGTGTTTTTAGCCTATTCATATGTTTTTGAGTGATTTAAAGTCATTTTAAGGTTTTTTAAATAAATCTAAGGTTTTGTTACGGTGGTTTTAGCATTTTCCTTCGTTTTTGTCGGAACTGCTCTGCTGTTGTTTGACATATATCTGTTCCAGCTACCGAGTTCTCCAACACCCTGAATTCCATATCAAGAGCGTTGTAGTTGAATCCCATTCTAATATACTATGTAATTTATGTCATACACAGAGCAATCTAGGTGACTACTTATAATATGTAATATGCTCCCAAAGGAAACATAAAACTCAAAGTTTCTTCTTTTCCAAAGTTATGATCATGTATGAGCTCCATATGACACTCTGAGAGGGTTAATTTCTAGAAGGTAAATTTGAGTACATCTTTGTCTTTTGAACCCTGGTATGAAAGTTTTGTACCAAGGCTTTGACATGTGTTTAGATAGAAATATAATTATGAGTATTCTACTATCGACTTCAATTCTTGGTAGAGTTGTTTGTACAACATAGTATCTCCGCAGGTGTACATTTGGCGGTGAGTTCGAAGTCCCGCTACACCTATTTGTGGTACCTGTTATGTTGTGTTTGTTTGGGACTTGATTTCTGGTGGGCAGGTTCATGCTTCGGGCTGATGCAGCATATTCTTTTGAAGGGGAGTGTTAAAATGTGAAAAGTTATTATGGGTTTCTACTACCTCTTGATCGAGTTGATTCCACAACTATATATTGCATACTTGTGCTGCAAGATGTGATTCGTTCCCAAAGAATAACTTGTGTTTGAAGTCCACTTATTTCGTGATGCTCTAATGGCATGAGTTTGGTACTATAGTTAATTTTAGTTAATTTTTTTAATACTAACATAGAATGTTAATCAGGGGGTGCAAATTGGAAATAAATGTAATCAGATTTGACATATAGAGCTTCAGCACTTGCACTTTTGGTTGTTTTGAGCCTCTTGGACCAGTACTTTGCTCATGGATATCACTGGGTAGTGTCATTTGTCTCGTGCATTATGTGCATGTAATCGGAGTCGATACCTAATGGTAGCATCTTCTTGTTCCCTTGGTAAAGGTTTTCTAAGTATCCCTATGCCATGTTTCCTTGTTCTCTTGTTTGTTTTCTCATTGTTAGTAGTTTTTATTCCATTGATTCATATTTGGTCTCTGTGCCCTCTGTAAAATGACATCGGAATGCACAAGTATTCTTAATTTGTTGAAGTTGTATAACAAAAACGTGGCAAAGCAGGGAGTTCATTAAATGGGATGTGATATCCCTCAAGTGAAATAATTGCTGACCAGATTCTTTTTCCTCTTGCAAATAGAGTTGAAGACAGGCTTGGCAATTTAGAGTCAGAAAATAAGCTCCTCCGCCAACAAGCTCTGACAATTGCGCAAACTAATAAGCTTTTGTCATTGAGATCAAGATCGATCACGCAGGTAATACACATAGGCTATTTTCAATTTCTGTTTTAAGAATTGGGTTTTGATGTCTCCGCTTATTGATTTTATTGTGTTCTAATTTTCTTTCTTGACTGCCTGCAGAGAACAGACAGTACAAGACATGTGGTACTGTGCTTGACTTCGTTTGTTAGATGTACCGTATTTGTACTTCAAAGTTCAATATAAGGTCCTTACTTTATCGACTCCAATGATGTAGGATCTGAGAACTCAGTCCTTGAACTCCAGAGATAGTTTTGAAGCAGAAGGGGCAGCACAGAAGGCCCTTAATGAGAAACAGCAGGAGAATCAGGACTTGCTTCTACGGTGCATAGCACAGCAACTGGGCTTCTCAAAGGGAAGGCCCATTGCCGCCTGTTCAATATATAAATGCCTCAAGCAGTGGAGATCATTTGAAGTTGAGCATACAAGCATCTTGGACCGAATAGTTCACACCATAGGCCATGCAATAGAGGTTAGTAGTTAGAACCACGGAAATTTTGACTTGGTGACCTATCCTAGAGTTATATATGTCATCAAAAGTCCTTAATATCCTCATTGCTTATAATGCTATGAAAAATATGCCCTTTTCTTTTTCTTTTTTTCTGTCCGCAACGAAGCAGGGATACATGTTGCCTAAAAAATAATAATGCTCTGGGTATATCATTTTTTATACTAGTATTAGTTTGTTTGGAACTCTCTGCTGATGTTGGGAACTACAATGATGTGAAGGCTCAAGACAATAATGACATCTTAGCGTACTGGCTGTCAAATACATCTTACTTGCTATTGCTGTTACAACGGACACTTAAAGTGACTGCTGCCAGTGGTATACAACATCGGCGCTCAGCGTCAGCCACATTATTTGGAAGGATGACACAGGTAAATGTTAACTCTTATCCAGTTTGCATAGTTCTGGTCTCCGCCCTCTTGATTTACCCCTTTTCTGCACGTTTTCCCTTGCAGAGCTTTCGTGGTATTCCACGAGGTGTTGATCTGTCTTTTATTGATTCTGAGATGTCCGGCAAGGTAGACAATTCTCTAAGTCGGATTGAGGCTAAATTTCCAGCATTACTTTTCAAACAGCAACTGAATGCATATGTGGAGAAGATATATGGAATAATCCGTGATAACCTAAAAAAGGCGATCTCTCCATTGCTTGGGTTATGTATTCAGGTAATTTTCACATGAATTCATTGTTAGCTTGACGGAAAAAAAAAAGGCTTTTCGGTTTGAGCTCACTAATTGCAGTCTCGTGATAGCATATTCTTCTACTAGCTATTTCACATATGCAACACAGACACAAATATGGAATGCTTCATTTTGTTTAGTGTCATTGTAACTCTTTTTAGCCAAGTTTAATTATTTCTTAATAGAGAAGAAAAAGGATGTGCTTTGTTTTGTGATTTGTAATCTCATTATATCGATCCATCATAGTCAGGTATTGGATTTAATTTCCATGAATTATGCACTTTTTGGAAAAATTGTATAACGTGGTCCTTTCACTGGCCAAGGATACAGAAGTGCATTTTTTTTAATCTTTGTAATGAAGCAGAACACAACATTGTGAACTTGCCAAGACGCGCAAGGCTCGCTCCTGTTTACAATGGAGGTGGGAGTGGGTTTATATGTGGCGTGGTCTTATGACTCATCCCACTAACATGAGTGTTTGATCTAAGGACCAATTATGTCCTTCTCAACGTGAGGGGGGGGGGGGGGGATAAATGAAAGTTAAATAACTATCAACTTATCTTGAAATTCAAACTTATATGTAAGCAGTTCATTGCTGATGCTTGTCTTTCCACAATTTCGCTGCTTAGTGATAAATGGGCTTCATCTTCTGCAGGCTCCACGGACGTCCAAAGCAAGCTCAGTGACCCTTGGTACTGCTGCCTCTCAGCAGGATTTGTTTGTTCACTGGAAAGGGCTTGTTCAGAGCTTTAGCAATTACCTGACAGTGCTGAAAACTAATTATGTTAGTGCTCCTCTGTTCTTGTTGATGGATGCGTATGCAATTCCCTATCTAAATGTTTTCTCTTTTGTGTGCTGCATTTCGTTGGTTGATATTCATCTCATTACTGTTCTCTTCTTAGTTCTTGTACACAAAATTTCTCTCATATGGAGCCTTTTTTTTTCGTTTTTCTTTTTTAGTACTCTCTGGACTGGCAATTAAAGAATATTTTCTGATGTTACTATGATCAGATAAATAAAGTTCTTTTGCCAAGACTGTGAAAGCTGTCAACCATAATTGTCCTTCAAATGCTTATATGAGCCATTTCATGATCCCTTATCTTTTTTTTTTTCCTTTTTCTTTTTTAGTACTCTCTGGACTGGCAATTAAAGAATGTTTTCTGATGTTACTATGATCAGATAAATAAAGTTCTTTTGCCAAGACTGTGAAAGTTGTCAACCATAATTGTCCTTCAAGTGCTTATATGAGCCATTTCATGATCCCTTATCTTATGAAATCCTCAAGTTTCCTGTCATCAACTTGTCATATGCCACATTGCATGCCATATCACTTGTGAGAAATGGAATTTCCAGACGATCATTTATGCGGGTTTGTTCATGCACTCATAAACACTGAAAGCATGGTTCACATTATCAGTTTCGTTTCTACTCCCTCCATTGTGTCCTATAACAAGACTATGTAGTCAGAAATGGAATTTGTTTGCAGGTTCCATCGTTTCTAATACGTAAATTGTACACTCAAGTGTTCTCGTTTGTCAACGTACAATTATTCAACAGGTTAGATTTTGTTTATGTTTTCTTTGCTACTTTTTTTCTCTCTTTTTTTGTGGGAATTCCTTTTCGTGCACTGCAGTAACTATGCCTGTTTTATTGTATCTCCTGCTTCTGGTCCAGTCTTCTCTTGAGACGGGAGTGTTGCTCCTTTACCAATGCCGAATTTGTCAAGGCAGGGTTGGCTGAGCTTGAAAAGTGGTGCCGTGACACGACTGAGGAGGTAAAATAGATTGGCTTTTCTTGTTTCCTGCTCTGCACTGATGTGTCGCCATATTATTTGTCATTTCTCAATTGGTTCTCTTAGCCCGTGGCTATTATGGCAGTATGTAGGTGCAGCTTGGGATGAGCTCATACATATTAGACAAGCGATTGGTTTCCTGGTACTGCTATTCTGCTTACAATTATTGTAGCACATGATTGTTAATTGCATCAAGTAGGAAACAAACTCAATGCAAATAAACTGATAAGAGAGGGGGAAATGTATATTTTACGTGTTTCGGGCACAGAAGTATTTCATGTTACGAACTTACGATGGTCAAACAGAGTCTCCCAACACCAATTAACTTGAGTCTGCCATATTTGGAGATATGTGATGCTACATCAATCTCCATACTGAAATCCTCTTGTTCTAGGCATTACCTTCACGTCTCATTGTGTCAATTATGAAAGCACCTTTTATTAATACAAATGGAAGTGCTGAGCGTCTGAAATACAATTTTGATAGCTTTGCTTGCTGGAAATGGCGTGGAAAGGATGAATTTAACCTCGTAAAACAGAATGAAAAAAGACCTTAAAAGTTTGCTGACTTCTCCTTCTGCTCTTTAGGTCATCCATCAGAAACCACAGAAGACACTAGATGAAGTCAGCCACGAAATCTGTCCGGTAAGTAACGCACTTTGGAGGTGTCAGTAGAAATTGTCGCCATAGACTGCTAACCTTCGCCTATTCTTCTCTTTGTAGGTGCTTAGTCTTCACCAGCTCTACCGAATCAGTACAATGTACTGGGACGACAAGTATGGAACCCATAGCCTATCTCCAGAAGTAAGTGAAGCAACATACAGTTTAGGTACTGGCAAATAATGTGCTTACACTTCACGTGAGGTCACCTGTTTTCTGTGATAGTGTGAGAATGACAAAGCCTTGAGTGCATGAACTAGTCCCCAAAATCCAGGTTCTAGATAAACTGTGCTGCCAAGCAGCCCAGAGGGACAATATCGAGCCTTAAGGACCGGTAGGATCCGGATCTCCTCCAAAATGATAGTGGTACATTGAAATCAATTGGAAGCGCCTGAAATGAAACATACCCACATCTCCGTATCCTCATTACCAGCTGCTCGTCGGTCCACAGACACCTGGATAACAATGATAGCAACGTTCTTAGTATTTTGTATGAAGAACCTTGATATATGTCTTGTTCCACAGGTGGTTTCTAGCATGAAAGCCTTATTGACTGATATATGTAACGGCAGTTCTTTTCTGCTTGATGATGACTCGAGGTACGAGATCAGAACTTGTTCACTTTCTCCAGAAATTACTTCCATATCGGTTTCATAAATTCTAATCTTGGTCGGATTTGCTAATGCAGCATACCCTTTTCGGCTGATGACTTGGCAAAATCGACAGACCAGATCAGCGTATTTGACATCGAGCCCCCTCCCCTTATCCGTGAAAATTCTGGATTCAGCTTCTTACTACCAATTTCAGATTGAAATGGAGAATTTTTATCACGAAGCATCATGCACAATTTCTTATGTTGCTTTTGCATAGGAAAAATCGGTTTGATCCATTGTAACCTTCATGAATCGCAAACCACCACATGCCCATTAGTTTCTTAGGGCATGGTATTGTTGTTGCTTTTGGATTTCTGCCTTCGTTTCATTGATTGATTAAATAAAATTTTTTGGTATTGATTTTTGTTTTTGAAAAGGATGAAATAAAAGTAGAAAAAATAATTTTCAATTTTTGTTTTATATTTCATGTGGATGTAATATTCAATATTTTCTTCATAAAAAAACGTTTTATAAGTATTTTTGATTTTTATTATTGATTTTCTGTTTCTAATATTGATTTTGATTTTTTTACAATTTTATATAACGATATAAATATTTATACTTTGTCCAGAGAATCTATACGTTTTGTATATTGATGTATAAATAGGTGTGAGAAAAATCTTGATGAAGATGATTTGGTTTGAAACAAAGTACAATGTTGATTTTTATCACCTCTACGTTTTCACTCATGATATCGCTGGCCATAATACGATGAAATGTACTCTCTTTTTTTCTATTGCGAGCGACTTTGTATTTTTGTAGCATGTGCATTATCTGTAAAAACAACCTTTACAAATTTGTTCATGTGTTCTATTATGAATGATGAATCCATTGCGATTTTAAAACAAAAATAACATCGACAAGGACGCTCTTCGCCTCGGCTAGATGGTTCAGTCCAAGCATTTCGACGGTCTCATGCCCGTAAATCATCTCTCTTCTTTCCATTGATTCGTAATCTTTACTCATTGTTGGTGATCATGCAAAATGGGAACTGGGAACTCGATCCTCTTGCTGTGTCAGAGTTTGTTGTGATATTAGGGTTTGATTTGTGATCGAAAAGGGAAATGCTGCTATTGAAAGATTAGAGTTGGGGAAGAAATGATGATTGGAAGTTGCAGAGTATGTTTGAGGTCTGATTAGAAGATTTTGGGTTTGGCTTGGCGAGTTGGTGCGGTGGTGTGTTATTCATTGGGTAATAGCCGCTGTTTCGTCCGTTGCTTGATTTAGGTTGAGTTTGAACCTCTGCTTGGGCCGGTTTTTTCTGGTCGATATGAGGATTGACGATGTGATTGCTTTATGGTTTGTGTTGATTGCTCTTTCGTAGGCCTTTGAACCCGACATTCATGGTAATGATGTCGTATTTTCATGTTCGATATGCTGGGTCTTTGCTTCATGACTTATGGTCAACTAGGCTAGGTATTGTTTTGATAGTTGGTTGTTTTGCTTTAAAATGGAGAGGAATAGATATGCTTTGAATGGTCGGGGCTCACGGCAATATGATAGAGTTCTTTGTTATTATTGTTTGGTTCTTACCTTGTTTGAGCCCTAAGCTTTTCGCACAATAGGTCATGAGATTCATGACTATTGCCAAATCACTCATACCCTACAAGTTCAAAGCCGTGTTTAAGTAGGAACAGAGAGCTTATTTTTTGATGCACTTCAATGTATGGTCTTGAAGGAAGGGAGTTTCATGATGTTGTTTTTTTCTTTCTTGGGTTTTAATTATGAGAAATGTGCTCTCTCATTTTTCTAATATAACTCTAATACATGTTATGTTCTCATACAGATGTGGCATCATGCAAACTGTGTCATGCTGAAAGCAAAACAGATCAAATCGTGAGTGCTTTATATCTTGTGAAAATTGCTAAGCTTCAATATATCCTTTCTTGGGGATTTTCTTTTCTAGTGAGAAGTGTAGGTTAATCCAGCTTCATGTTCTTATTTTCGATCACTTTTGTCTAGTGTTGATGACGTTGAAGGCATTGAAGGCATTGAAGTACTACGATGGGATGATCAGGAAAGGATTAGAAAGTACATAGATGCCAGTGCTCCAACTGGAACACCCAGCAAAACTACAACATCAGCAGCAGATTGCGGTGTTGAAGTTTCGCAAGCTTTCCGTGCTAGTTGCATGTACTGCGGTGAAAAGATAATGAAAGGGCAGGTAGGTAATGAAGTTCGTACTCACTCTTTTGCTTAGTACTTTACACTGCTGTTCTTGTTCACCTTGGCACTTGGTACTTGACGATAACTGCATAGCTGGAATTATAGAGTGAGATAATTTTTGTGGCAGTTAGCTGTTTGTCAGTGGGTGCGTCGTTGACTTAGTTTGTGTAGATGTCTTCTTCTAGGTCTCATGTCTATCTTCCACCTATAATGTGAGATGGACAAAAACTCCTGTATGTCGCAGTTTTTATTTCAAGGGTGGATATTTTCTCTTCTCAACTAAGGGCCTGTGTAGGTAGTGTAAGTAGACTACACTATATCTTTTGAAAGATGGGGCAAAATGCTGTCTTGGAAGTTTGTAATTTAACATTATGTATGGTACCGTTGATTTTTCGTATCTGACATATGGCTTTAGTTATATTAACATGAATAGATGATGATATAGTGGTCGCGAATATCATGGAGGTAGAACTCCACAGGGGTTGTTTCTCAGGCAAGTCAAAGAAGGTTCCCCCCCCCCCCCGGGAATATCATGTACTTGGTAAAACATCATGGCATGTTATATTGTGGCACTGAAGTGATTAGTAATGTGTCGCCCTGATCTTCGTTCTTTTGAATTTGCTCAGGTTCTCGGCTCACGAACATTGTGGGTATCCTAAGCCAAGGGTTGAGAATAGCTCCGCCAGAAGCTCCCACAATAGGCTATATGGTTCTTGCTAATGCTTCAGCCTCTCGGTTTTCTGTTCTCCTGCTTTCCATGGTATTGAACCGATGATTTATTTTTATTGGTTTCTGTGTAGTTTGGATTGGGGATTTACTTTGCTGATCTGGTGATCAAGAGCCCAATATTGTAACACGGAGGAGTTAAACCCTGTGGGTTTGATGCTGCTGAGCAAAGTTGCCTTGGGAGAGGTATATGAGCTGAAGAAGGCGAAGGTCAGTAAACCTAATGTTATATTCGAGCCTTCACCCTCTTCCATTTTTTTCTTTTCCAATGCTCTATCAACTTACTATATATGGAATTGTGGAAATCTTCTATGGCGACAGTCACTTGATTTGTTGTTTGGTGTTCCATTGATCGTAGTATATGGATAAGCCTCCTAGAGGAAAGCATTCAAACAAAGGGCTAAGCAAGAAGATACCTGACGAGGCTGGGTTTGCAAAGTGGAAGGATGAAGTGGTTGTGCCATGTGGAAAGCCAGTGGATTCTAATGTGACGGGGACAGAGCTGAACTACAATGAGTATATTTGTATGACACCGCGCAAGTACGTTGAGTTAGTGATATTTATTCTCCTTTTTTAATTGATCTACTAGTATCTTATTTGTCATTTAGGACTCGATTGTTATTCTCTGCAAGTGCTGAAATTTTGTGTTGTCTTCATGAAGTGCATAACAATGCCCATTTTTTCGATTTCAATGTTTGAAACAAAGTGGAATAAATGTGCTCAGCAAGCCTTAGTTTGAAGTAGTTTTCGGAATTGCTAAATCAAGAACTCTCTCTCCTTCAGCTAATAGTAGGTGATCCACAAAAAGGGAAAAATAAAGATATCATGAATCCTAGGGAAAAAAACATGTAGCGGTGTTAAACCAATCTTGTGCAGTAGTCTCCTAGTTTTATTTTACTGTGCCTATGCCTTGGCACCTTTTTCTTTGTCGAGTTGGATGAACCTTTATTGCACCTTATGATTCCCAGATCATACTGGGATTTTTTTCATGCTTTGAAATGCATTCTTACTCCTACTGAAGAGTGTGTATCGCCCAACATCTCGCTACAGGTGAAGCTGCAGTTTCTGTTGAAGGTCAGATTCCATTTCAAATCTTGAGAAAGGAGCTGCTGTTGGCTACTGGTAGCAAGAGTTGCATATGCTATTCAAGTGGCTTGTATGAATACTGGCTCTCTTTTTTGTGTGCGAATTCGGGTGCAATTTTTTGAGCTGCCAGAATAAGATCTCATTTTGGGGCTCTCTGGAGATCTTTGTCGATGTAAATACTATGAAACGGGATGTGGACGTGCTAGCACTAGTTATGATGGTTGTTTCCGCAAGAAGTAGGTCTGTTTCCTTCTTGTACAGCCATCAAGCTTTCTTTTCTCTAACATGCTTTTCCATGAACAACCGTCTGTATCTGGGTAGCTTACCACGGAAACTGTTCCGTGAACTCGAAGTACTTATGTTGATATTTGATAATCGTGGCAAGTAATGTCATCGTCTAGTGATGTGTACTCTAAAGGCTTGATTGTCAATCTGCTTGAGTTGGTTCTCAAAGCTCACGTCTTTTAATTCTGAGCTGTGAATAGTAGAGGGAAGTTCTTGTGTCGAGCAAGATTTGAATCCTCCTGAGATAAAAGTTAGAATCTACCAAGTTGGGAGCGACTGCCGTTTCTGTTTACTCGATGGCATTGGTTAGATGCAGACTCTTCTCTTTTTTTTTTGTCGTTGGCCGTGCTATGAACTTTCTTTACTTTCATTGAGCTGGGTGCTGTTATGCATTTAGAAACATGTTACTCAACATGCATGTGTGCCGTTGTAGTGAATGACGTTGCACCTCGCTTTATCAATAGCGTAAATGGGATAAGGTGATCAGCTGTACATGATTCATTTATCGATGAAAGTCATGATGCAGATGCAAGTTTCAATTGATTAAATATAGGTCAAAATTTAGCGGACTTGCAGGCTTGTATTGACCAGCTAGGGTTCAAGCCTTCGGTCGGTGTAACATGCATGTTTAGCTTATGATCAATGTTTTAATTTTGGTGAATGGGGTGAATAGTATAGTCTTTAACTCTTTATTACCAGTATAGTTTTACCTGAAGCACATGCAGAGTCTGTAATTTTTCCTCGAGTTCTCAAAAAAGTGGGAAAAAGAAAACAAAGAGAAGGATGGCATAGGTCAAAGTTCATAGGTAACAATCATGTGATTTGGTTTTCTCAATATTTAGAGGTCAACAAATTCATGCTGTTGATGCTACCCAAAAGATTTTCTATGATTGATTTGATTTTGGGATGTTATTTCACCTCTTATCTTTTAAGTTGAACCAAAAGGAATAGAACTATTATGAATATGAGTTAGGTATTTTGTTATACAAAGAAAGGTCAATAGACCTATCGAAAAACCATTGGTGTTGCGACAACCACCAATTCATTGTTATTACACTGCATGTTGTCCTTGGTGCACTACAGATTTTATTGACGATTAAAGTGTGGTATACACTATGCAGTGCAGCAATCAACTAGTTGCTCAGTAAACACTCCATATATATATACACACACGGCATTCGGACTAACAACTCAAACTTTAAGGAAGGAAGCGACAATCACAATACATAATATATATTTATCCAAGCTCCATTTAGTATCCCAATTTACATAAACAATTACAACATGTCTCCTCACACCCTACAGCTAAGTCCCCATATGTCCCCTCAACATTTCTTCCTTATAAATTCAAAGTCCAAACACTGCACTCTTTCCCACCCTCCCCGTGTGCATAACCAAATCAAACAATACAAAAGCACCCTAAAGTCCAAGACATGGCGGCGGCCGTCGGGTCAGTGTCGCCGTGTGGGGCGTGCAAGTTCCTAAGGAGGAAGTGTGCATCTGATTGCATCTTCGCACCTTACTTCTGTTGCGAACAAGGACAAGCAAGATTTGCGGCTATGCATAAGGTGTTTGGTGCGAGCAATGTGTCGAAGTTGTTGAAGCATTTGCCGGTGAGTGATCGTGGAGAGGCGGTGATCACAGTGGCGTATGAGGCTCAGGCTAGGATTAGGGACCCTGTTTATGGGTGCGTTGCTCACATCTTGGCATTGCAGCAGCAGGTATGGCCTGGTGTTCCATTTGTTGTCACGGCTTCTTCTTCTAGAAGGTTTAAAGAGGCAAAAATAACGCAAAAAGAAACAGCAACAGCTCTGTTAGTTGGCTAACACAACCAGTAGTTTTTCTTGTTAAATCCCTTGATTTTGAATTTTAAAATTTATCTCTCAAATCTTTCTTTTTTAAAAAAAATCTCTCAAATTAGCAAATGTTGTTGTTGCCTTACAAATCCCTTTTTATCATTGTTATAATATCAAAAGTTTAATTTTTGATGTCGAAAGTGTTTAATCCTTGATTGCATGATTGAGACAGAATTGTCTTCCACTTAATCAAGCTTTCTAGGCAAATCATTAAAACACAATTTCTGAATATTTTGAATGTGATACTAGAACTAATTAGTTGTATATAGATTAGAGATCATGAGGATAAGAAGGGACAAGGGTCAAACTTACATAGATGGAACCATGAGTAACAATCAAGGCTTTTTGAGTATGAGTTGTACGTAATCTTATTTCTAACAAGATTACTAACTTAATATAAGTGTTGTGCGAATAACTAATCTCACTGATCAGAAGAAGGATATGGCTTATTACTTGACTAACAATGACAAGGAACATGGTAAAGCTAAAAAGATAAAGCAGTACACGCGACAAAATGGTAAATATGCGCCAACAAAGGGTAAAACAAAGGATGTATAGTAAAACAAACAGTAAGTACCCGCAAGTCACGAGGCTTTATAATAAAGTTTGTGGAATGTAATACAACGGAATCCTCTGCGTAACATAAAACAGTGTTGACCTCATGTCATGAACACTGGTAACCCTGTCACCACCACATATCTGGCATCTACGAGATATGTTCATGTTGCAGAAAACCATTATTCCTTGCCACATTCAATGCTATCGTGAACATGATAAGTTCATTTAATATTCAATGCTATCGTGAACATGATAAGTTCATTTAATGGTTTTCCTTGTTGTTTGGTATGTTTCCATAACAGGTAACATATTTGCAAGAACAATTAATGCAATTGAAGACTCAAGTACTATCACACAACCAAATGCAAGCTCGTTGTTTGGAAAATCAATGGCTGCAAGGAAATTGCACTTCTTTTCCTGGGAACCAAACAGTTCCTAATAGTTATCCGATATCGTCTCGTCAAAGGTCACCGGAGTCTGTTAGCCAGTCGAGCAATGCGATGGCATTGCACCTCCGACAAGACGATGACTATGAGAGATACGTGTTGGTCGATGAACATAAGCCTTGTAGTAGGAAGAGATCATTGGATGACATGAGTATGAATGAACTTCAGGAACTCGCCTTCAGCATGATGAGAAACTAACTCTACTATATCACGGCGGCTGCAAGCAAGAGGGTGGATGAAGTTGATGAGTTCCTAATGATTGAACCTTGTAACTTGTAATTATAGAGACATGGGAGAATTTTCATCCTCTTTGTTTAGGAGAAGTTCAATCAAGTGTTTTTAATCTGTTTGTTTAGAGCAACTTCAACGGTGCTGAATATGAAGACTCTCATTCTGGCAGAAGTCCTAATTTGAAGATTGAGGTTGAAATTTAGGTTGCAATGATGTATAAAAAAAAAACAATAAAATATAGAAAAACTCTATCCTAAACTCCACTGTCTAGTTTGTGGTTGAGCCTCTCAACAAAAGGTCTTGGTCCATATCCTAGTCTACTCCATCAAACTTCTACCCTTTTTTTACAAAAATTTTGTCACATGGATGCTCTAAATATTAAGCAATAACCACCAACGGTTAGCAGACACTCTAAAATGATGGAGGCTCTCCAAAAAAGGTTTTAGAGTTCATTTTTTTGAGTTTTAAACCACACATCATCGTGGATGCTCTAATAGAATAAGTTCAATCAAGTGTTTTATATTACACTTTTGCTTTTCAAACCAACATATGTATGCAAATTTTTAATTTCTTTATTTTGTTATGTCGTTTCAATTAGATTTGAATTCGAAACACTTTTATATAAACATCGCATGTATTTCACGATCATTTTTTCAAAATATCCATGTATAAGTCGAACAAACTTAAACTTCACTTTGTAAAATAATTGTTTTCTCGTAACAAAATTAGATTAACACACTTATTGACCTTATGCTACATAAACAGTATTAACACTCCACTCTTCATATGTGTCGAATGCTAGAGGACAATCTTGGAGCGGCAGTAACAAAAATGATGGGGTTCAGGATTTCTTACTCCAAAACCCTAAACCCCTCCGCCTCCACTTACATTTTCCCTCGTACAAATCCCAATTCATCACAAAAAAACCTTATGTTTTTTGAGATGATGCTTTGGATGAGTATTTGGAGGAATCACAAGATGATGAATGAATTTGCTTTCCCTATTGGTTTGATTGCCGATATGATGGCGATTTCGTATTAGCTCTATCTGATTACGATTCCCTCCGTTTGCCCATTGCATCTTTTTTGCGAATTCTTCATCAAAACCTTCTCTTTTCTGTTCGGATTCTTTTGTTTAGTTTTCTCAAGTGATTTGAAGTATTGCCTTTGAGATGACGATTTTGGTACATTGTCTTGGTTGGTTTGTTGCTTGATGCATCATGGTTATAGTCTGTTTGTCTAGGAATTGCTAATCAAGATTCCTTGAACCAAAAATCAGAGTCGCTCGGGGCTTTTCAAAATGATTGGTCGATTTTTGATTGGTTGATCCTTTGACCGGCAGTGGTTAGTCGGCAGTGATTAATGGTTCTTTGTAGATTAGAGTGCAACAGATGTATAGGCCACTAACCATGTTAGTATCTTGTAGTATTGACAGATTTGGGATTTTGATCCAAGCTTAGGGTTCTACGGTTATTTTGAATGCATATGCTCGAGTGCTTGGCAGGATGAATCACTATGCCTTTGTTGAGCTCATCGCACATGCGACATTGTGTGTTGTCGTTTCAATTTGATTCTCTATTACACCTGCTATTCTAGTTTGAGGATTCTCTTGAAATGACTCACATTCTGTTCTACATTTGCTTTTGGCAGACCGTTGAAAGCTCAACAGGATGAATGGTGTTTTAACATGCTCTGTTGGGCTCATCCTGGTGTGCAACAACTGTAGGGTTGTTGTTCTGGTGTCTTCTGGCTTACTAGGTAGCTCAAGGATTCCGAAGTTTAATGACCTAAATTGAGTCTCATCTTCTTTTCAGAAATACGTCGTCTGTCCATGTGATCTTCTACAATATCGTGGTAGTCTTTGATAGATTCTTCTAATAAGAGGCTAACAGCAATACAAGATCAAAACTGGTATATCCTTGGGAAGTAGTTTGATGCAGTATGCAGGACATATGACACTCAGGACTTCATGAGAGGAAAAGCTACATACAGTATTGATAAGCTTTCAAAATAGTTGTGTTTAAGTACTAAAATTAACAAGCAGAAAGCAAAAATGAAAAACATTGTTACAGATTAGAGAAAATCGGCAGGCGAGGACCTAAGTAAGAGATTACTATTTGAAGTCTATTTTTTAATTGCATTATGAGATTGGAGTATTGGCCGTAATTTAGAGCATGCCCAAGGACGCAAGCTATTTTTTCTATAGCAAACCCATATTTTGATCATGAACATTGTCAATTTGTCAAAATGTAATAATGTTATTCCAATAGGATACTTAAATGGATAGAATTAAGCCCTATAGTTGTTTAAGATTGTTTTTTCTTGTTATGGAATCCTATTGTGGATTGTAAAAAATTAACATTTGTTATTATTATTATTTTTTATCAAATTTGGCGCATGAAAATTTTTGTCCATTAAAATGAAACATCTTATGTCATTTGTTGTATTATAACTATGTCAAGTCTTTTACCTATTTCATTGCACATGTTCTTATAATTTGATTCAAAGATACGAAGAATAAAGTAAGATAAGATTTGACTTTTTTTCTCTCAAACCGATAAATTTGAGAATTCAGCTACAGTGTATTTATTTTCCTTGAGGAGTGGATACCTGCGTAAATGGGAGTTTAATTTTCTTAGAAGTAAATTACATTGTTTTGAGTTGTGAGGTAATGGAATGCTGATTTTCAGTCTTGAATATACAGCTACAGTGCGAGTGATGGGTATCCTTCTCAGCATGGGATCAAGGATGCTCGGGTTTGCTTGCTATAATACATGTCTGTGATGTTCTGTGTACATTCCAGGTAGTTGGATTATTCTCGAGAGAGGATATGGAAACAAAGGAGAGCTTTAAGTATCTAAGCTATGCTACCTTGCAAAAATGGAAGTATTAGTGCAGAATCTGATACATCGACCTCACCCTTATAAGAAATGTGGTATACCAATTGTTTATGTTCGAATGACACCCTTGCTTCAATGGCTGGCTGAACGTCGCCGACCTGAGTAGCATGTTCTTTCTTCCTTATCCGCTTCCCATTGACTCGGTCCTTGTTACCTGATATGTATAATCTTCAGAAAGATAAACCTCGAACCCCATTTTTGCAACCTGGAATATTTTCTGGGAACATGAGTATTTGGTGACCTTCAATGGTGGTGATAATGTTTTAACATAATTTTTCCTGATTTGATCGGCCACCTATTTGTGATTTCAGATTCAGACTGAGGATGACAAGCTGCTTTCGATTACTTTTCTGGAGAAAATCCATTGGTTACACAGGAAGTGAATGTTTAGCAACTCTTAATGCAGCTACTAAGAGCTGCCTGTGAAGCCCCCCTCCTGTGAGGAGCGATGTCATTATGAGGTTCATATCATTTTGCGAGAGAAGAATGACCGGTTACACCACACCTCCATTTTGATATTCCTCTTCAACTCTGATGAATTTTTGGCCGGCCTTGTATTAGCAACGGAGCAGACAAAATATGCTTTTTAAGATCCTATTGTACTCGATTTTATTTTCCTCCAGATGCACAAGTTTGATTCATTCGTGAATCGTGATGTACATTTTGTGACTTAATTTGATGTTCGTTTACTCGTTGCGGACATCTCTCCTATGCCTTGCTTCATTCCCATGCTTGACAGGGGTCTAGTGTGAGATGTGAATCCCTACTCGACCTCACAAGCTGTATCAACAATGTAGTCAAAGAAAACAAATCATCTTAGCAGACGACAGCTATAGAAGCAAAGCAACGATTGTTTTTTGTCAGTAAACTGTTTTTGCTTCAGGTTCACTGCGGCTGGTTTCCACCAGCATTTTGAATATCTATCACGATACCCAAGAGTCATTTTGAGCATCAGAACATCACAGGAAACTGCTGCTAAATGGAGGTCATTTTGAGCTAGCTCTAAATTACAATCCAACGATCAGACATATGTGATGAAAACACATGAAGCATCTACAGGTAATAGTTCAAAACACGCACCTTTCTGGAGGAAGACTACTGAATGATCAGGTTGATAACTTGCTACATGGTTGGAGGCTACTAAGAATCCAATAGACGTGGACCCAAACAGCAGAAACGTCAGGACATGTCAATCACAAATTAATCATTAAAACTCCATAACCTTAAAAAATCATTAGATCTAATTTATCAATAAAAATAGGAGTGATTGTATCATTATATAATTATACAGATTTGAAACCGAGGAAATGTTAAATTATTAATCGATGTTTAATACTATTTATATCTTTATTTCATTATTTGCGTATTAACCAAAAGAATCAATAAATTCAACATATTTCAAGAACTAATTCATTCGTCCCAAATAAATTATAACATATTATTAAAAATGGTTGTTTCATATAAATTTTAAATTATTTTATATCACATAATTTTTTTTATAATTAAAAATTCTAAAATTTTCGTAATTAATTTCATCTTTTAAACATAATTAAGATAATTATAATTCATAATTCTAAACATCATCTTTTAAACTTTTCATAATTAAAAATTTTAAATTATCCATATTTTATATTATATTATTTTTTTTTCTTCCTCCATCCACTCATAATTTTTACACCCAAAATAATAAAATAAATTAACATAAACTTAATATATTTTTTAATAATTATATCAATTGAATAAATAACAAAATCACTGGCACAATCAAAACCCATAAAAATTCCCCTTTGATTCACGCAATCTAATACCTGCGCTCTTCATCCCCTCTTCTTCATCGTCTTCTTTCATCCCCCAAAAAAGTTTCGAATCACTCTAACCCTTTTATCCCAATTCGACAAAAATCAATTCTGGTCTCGAATTTTCATCTGGTCGGTGAATTTTGCAATAAACGTCTCAATCTTTGTTGGCCGATCGATTCAATTCTATCTGGGCTGTGTGGATATTGAACTGATTTTAGGCTTTTTTTATTGGTTTCCTTGGTGGCGTTTGCGTGGGGATTTCCTTGCTGTGTTGCAGGTATTTTTGGTTGTTTTCTGAGCAATAATGATTGTTCTTGAACCCTTTTGTGGATGATTATGATGGGATGTTTTCATTTACTTTGAATTGGGTTCAATTGGGTTTCATGCGATTAAAGATTTTATGATGTTTTGATGATGGGGTTTGTTTTTTGATCATTAGAAATGGATTGCTTAATGATAGTTACTATGTTTGTTGGGAAATTTGTTGCTTAGGATTCACACTGTTGGATTCTGCTGTAATTTTGTTAGTTTTCATTCAATGAAGTAATGACATTGATTCTTCATGTTTTCTGCTTGATTTGCGTTGTTTTGGATTTTAGTTTTGGTTGTGGATGAGCTTATTTGAGGTTCTATGTAACTATTGAATGGTTATTATGGGTTTTTGCTAATGCTTGAACTCTCAATGCAGAGTTGCGGCTTGGTGGCTTAGTTTCGTGAAGCAACAAATAGGATAAGAAGTATTTGTATTGATCACCTGCTATGCCAATACGGTTAGTGCGAATATAAGTTTTATGTATCAGTCAAGTTCAAGATTTCTTGTCACATCGCATGTTTGATTCTACTTTAGCTTTGCTCTTCGAGTTTCGATTGTGTTGCTGAAGTTGTGTTGTATTATGCATTTCATGTGCGAAGTCATTCTTGTGTGGATGTAGTTTCCTCAATCCCTCTACCCTTCTAGAGAAAGAAATCTGCTTTCTTTAGGTTTCTCTTGTATTGTACGAAAGACCAGTGCTTGAAATGAATTCGTTCCTTTTAGCCTAAAGGAATTCAGTTTTCGTTGTAATACTCGAGCAAAATATACCTGTATCAATCAATATCTGTATAGGTTATTCAAATTTGAACTCGAAGATGGGACTTCATAGTTGTTCGTGATACTAAACCTCACCTCAGTTTTAGGAACAGCATCTTACCATCAAACATTCAGTTTCTACCACATCATCTACAAACAAAATCGCCCTATGCAAAATTGGTTGCTTAAAATCCTATAGCATCAAGCTGAACGCCTTAACCTATAACATGGCCTGCAAGGTGACAAAAAGGGGCTAGTATTACTTGAGCCCTAAGCATTGCCTCTTAAATTACACAACATTCTTGCTGCTGTAAAAGTCATTAATGCTGATCACACAGGTTAAGTTTATGCCTCTTAAATTACACAACATTCTTGCTGCTGTAAAAATCAGCATGCTGATTTTTCCTTTGACTAGTTAGATATTGTAAATGTGGTGTGACACTAGGGAGAGGGAGTGACTTTCTTTCTTTTTGTCCTACAGCTGCTGTGCTTGACTAGAATGGCCCTTCAGGGAATGGACTTTTCATATTTGCTTACTGTGAATCCGTTTGAATAATGTTCAGTTGGCAGCAGGTTAAAAATTCTCTCAGTATATTTGGATGGAAACGGCATGGTGAATCATCTCTTACGTCAGGCTTGCTTAACGATGTGTACCCCGAGATTGAATTGTCAGGCTATGGTAGATTGCCAAGCTCCGGAAGTGAAAGCCCTTCGGGGCTACTTAATGGGGACAGTTTGAAGGAAGAACCTATAGCTGATTTGGACCTTTTCTTTGAAAGGATTTACAGCTACTACTGCGAGAAAGGGCTTTGGTGCATCATTGTGAAGTGGATAGTTGAGCTCCTAAGTCTAGCTTTCACTATATGTTTTTCAGGTTTCTTTTTGTTGCTTGTTGATTGGAATGGGCTCCGCAATGCAAAATGTGGGATAGATGCTGTTGAATCCGGGGCAGGACCGTGTGACCTGGCTAAAGAG